>SKCR01039088.1:0-126116 GCA_019454045.1 Zanthoxylum bungeanum | reverse complement strand
TGAATTAATTCGTTAGCGACGTGAATAGTGATTTCGCTAGGCATAATCATTTAATCACGACGCGACGGAAAATTCGTTAATTTGGAATTAGCGAACCCGAGCCCGAGAGTGATTGCGAGCGCATTCGTATTTCGAATTCGAGCGCGGCACGCAAGTCGCATCAAGCGTCAAATCACTAGTCGCGTCAATTGTCAAATCACTTGTCACTTTGAGTGATGTGATATGACATGTTGTCACTTTATTAAAGTGACTTGATGTGAATAGTGAAAGGTGATTATTTGAAAGTTTATAGGACTTGTACCTTTTTGACTTTTGAATTAATTGTTGTGTATATATATATTTTTTATTTATTTTACTTGGTAAATGGAATAAAGAATATATGTATATACAAAAACCATTCTCTCTCTCTTGGACAATGTGTAGTACACGGTTTTTGGCAAATTATTGTATCATTCACGTGCTCCCTCTTCTTTTTTTTAGAGGTTCACGTTTTTGGTATTTTGGGAGCCAAAATTGCTCATCTCTCAAAAGGTCTCCAAGACCGATTCTTCATCTATTTTCTTCTGGTTTGACCGAGCAAATGGAGAAGCTTTGGATCTTGTTGCAAGATCTAAGTGCTAGCACACTCATGGAGGAATACAAAGGTGATAGGGAAGTGAGTTTGTGAGCATGGAATCTCAAAGCTTGGAGCTTCAATGGAGACCACCATGGGCGATTTTTGAAGACATTTTCACAGCCCCACCGTGCAGTTCAGGAGCTCCAAAAATGGCCAAAACCGAGCTTGATGGAGGTAGAAAAAGACTTGTGTTCTTTGCATCTCAAACCAATCATTGTGAGTATATGTTTCCGCCATTATTCCTTAATGTATTCATGCGTTTTCTTGCTTGAATTTGTTAATCTTGGGACCTAATTAGGAACTCAACAGTGTAAGCCAGCCATATATATATATATTGTTTGATTATGTGCTTTGTGATATATTGGTTGTTATGTGTGCTTTGTGGTTGGTTGCACGATGGTTGTATGTATGTCTGAGTGTATGTATGTGTATGATAGAACTCGTAACATGTACGTATAGTGTATTCTTATGTGAAATGAATGAATGATTTGAAACTGATGTGAATATCAGATGTTAAAGCGTGTTTGTTAAGTTGTATTGGTATATATATAGGTGTAAGAATCATGAAATTGTGTTTGCATGAATATAAGAGAAATGTGCAGCTATGGTATTTGTAAGTGCATATGAATCCCGAATGTCAAGCTATCGTAAAGTTATAGTGATTAAAGAAAGTTAAAATAAGTTTGTTTTGGTATAAAAGATAGTTTGTAATATTGGGATATATGCCATAGAGCTTCATGTAATGTAAACGGTATTATATTTTATGAAATAAAATGATGTATTATTCATTTATCAAAGTGTTTGTTTTAATATCGCATATTATAAATTATTTTGTTTACCCTAGATTACTAATATGCCTTCAAACTTAGTGTATGAGTGTCAGACACAAGACGATTTAAGTCTAAAGTTAGTAATCTAAAATAGTCCATAGAGAGCAAACAAAATGGTAAATTTTTTGTGGTTTATCTATAGCTGTTGTCCATTCTATAATTGTATGCGACCTTGATCAGGGATCGTCCATGTGGAGGCATGAGAATGGATTCACCTTGTATGATGTGATCATATAGGATTGGACCCATATAGAAATGAGTTTCTTATAATCTCCGTTAAATAAAGAAATTCATTTCGATCTACTAGATGGCCATATATAGATTGATCTTAATCCTGAGTGTACTACGAACTCCTATATGCCAGGCTATGTCCTTTGATTTACAAAGGTGAGGTTGGTGTAGCAATCCCGACCAATAGCTACGTACTTTGGGGACATGGTTTGGTGTGTAGCTGGGAACGTTTTACATAAACATGGAGTTCACTCCTTATTATGAGAAGTAGATGAGTATCTTCCTTAATAGTTGATTCGGTACTTGAACGGTTAGAGCGTTCAAGTCTTTTTATTACGAATAGAAAGATTAACATTCATAATGGTTATGAATAAATCTTTCATTAGAGAATCAATGGTAATTAAGGTGAAAATAATTGGAGGGGTATAACGACATTATGACCCGACTCTAATTACGAGATACTCATGAAGGGTTAATTCGTATGTAATGACTGTATCGATGGACAACGACATGGTTCTGCTTAATTTAACTATCTGCGGCAACAAGAGTGTAACTTCGGGTTTTTAGTGGACTAATCCAGTCAGAACCGTAGGTCCATTTGGTCCACATGCTAGCTCGATATACTATAGCATATTAAATATAATTGGATAGTCCAATTATATACTCACATATGTAAATATTATTAATATGATTAATAATATTATTTTTTCACACTTGAAACAATATGTTATATTTAATATTTGGTTTATAATAAATGATTATATGATACTTATTTATCATAAGTTATTAAATTATAATTTATAATTTAATAAAGATATAATCTTAGAATTTCCAAAAATAGTTTTTGGGAACTCTTGGATTATTTTTGGAAGTTAAAGGTGGCAACTCTTTATTTTTATAACATCCTTTTTAATTATGGTAATTAAAAATTTGATGTTACAAAACTTTTTAAAACTACCTAGCGTGGCCGAAATTTGTAAAAATGAGAGATGAAGGGTTTTGTTAATTTTGGAAATTGATAACCCTAGGTATAAAAAAAAAAGTGATTTTCTTTGTGCCTAACCTAATTCATTCTAACCCTAGCCACCTCTATTGTTCTAATTTTCTCAAGTGTTGAGAAAACAAAAGAACAAATGGTTCTTTTAACTTGATCACTGCTTGTAGCAGTATCAATGGTTCTTTTGAGAGACTACGTTCTTTGTTTCTCTTTACAAGGAAATGTCTCTTCAAAGAATGTCACTTTCATTGACTCAATTATCATATTTATTGATGTCAGGAATTTCATACTTATGTACCAAGAATCAATACACATTACTGTTGTGAGCATATCCAATAAATATAAAATCAACAGTTTTTGGTCATATTCGCACCTTCTTAGGTTTAGGAACCATCACTTTGGTGAGACACCCCCAAGCTTTCAGATATTTGTAGGAAGAATCATGATCTTCCCACAATTCATATGATGTCTTGTCCAGTTTTTTATGAGGTAACTTGTTCAAAACGTAGTTGGCGGAAAATAAGGCTTCCCCCACAGGTTCTAGGGTAAACCATAGCTTGTCAACATGGAATTCATCATTTCCTTCAATGTTTGATTTTTAGGTTCCGCAATCTCATTTTGTTGAGGCGAATAAGGAGCCATAGTTTCGTGAATAATTCCATGATTGGAACAATATTCTCCGAATGGTGACACATGTTCACCTCCCCTATTTCTCCTGATTCTTTTAATTTTCTTGCCAAGTTTATTTTCAATTTCGTTCTTATAGTGTATAAAGCTCTAAATAGCTTCATCTTTGGTCTTCAGTAAATAGACATAGTAAAATTTTGTGCTATCATTGATAAAAGTAACAAAGTACTTTTTACTGTCTCTTATTTGAACAACATTCATATCACACACATCGTTGTGTATAAGTTCCAAAGATTTAGAACTTTGTTCTATGGAATGAAAAGATGCTCTATTCATTTTTACTTCGACACATGCTTTACATTTATGTTGGTTATCTATCTTAAATTTAGGTACAAGGTCCATGTTAATTAATTTACGCATTGTATCATAATTAACATGCCCCAACCTACTATGTCAAATATTTTGTGATTCAATAATATAAGTAGAAGATGTAGCTTTATTATTATTAGCACTGTATCAATTGACAGTCATTACATTGAACTTGAAAAGTCCCTCAGTGAGGTATTCTTTTCCAACATAGAAATCATTTTTGGACACTGTATGTTGGGGTTGGTGCTCAGAGCGCCAATTCCCCGTTGTATTTCCTTGTAAATACTCCTATAAATATTTTATTATGAATAAAATAAGTAGTTTCTAAAATATAATATATCTTCTTATATGGTAAAGATGTAATCGACTTTAGAATGATTAGTCATGATGCAATTGTAAAAGTGTCGCAACTGACATTGAGTTGTATCATGAAGTTTTCATTCTCAGACTGTTCCTGGTCATGGTTTACACTACTTGGTCAGTAAAGTAAACTCGTTGAGACCGGTACATATCGTATAGTGGAATATTGGATTCCAATGGTTTCTCAATAAACCATGAGTCTTAGAGACTCGTATAGACGTGTAGGTGTTTATAGTGGATAAACACTGAATGACTCACCAAAGATTCTTAATGGATGGTACACCAACGTCAATAAGAATCTTCTCGGGTTGAGTAGCATTTGCGATTCTTCGACTTGAGATACCACTATGGGCACATGAGATATTCTCCACACTTAGATGGCAGTCATGTCACCTATCTATTCAGATCAGACCTCCGCTTGTTCGTTGGGTGTGGACAGATCCTCAGGGTGTCTTGTGTGTGTCGAGATAGGATTGTCAGTTCTGTGTACAGAGCATCGGTAGTCCATATTTGATTAGCAATCAGATAAAAACCATAGGCCTGTGGTACACTTAAGAAGTGAATTCTAAGTGTTCTTTTAGAGATTGCTAATAGAGACGTCGACGAGATTGTCCCTATAGAGATTTGACGTTTACATCTATATCTCTGGGATATATCCGGATACTTGTGACGGAGGAATTAAACATATGCCATGACCTCGACCTGTATGATTCAGCGAGTTTATCCATGGTCGTCATAATTAAATGTTAAATTGTGATATTTGACATATATCATAAATATATATGTATTAGGATATTTAAAGTAAATATAATACATATATTTTAAATATTTGTATTTAAATAATTATTTAATTATTTAATTGTTAAATAATTAAAGTAATTAAAAATATAAATATCTTAAGTTTTGATATTTATGGAGATGCCTTGAGTTGCTTTTTTAGGATTTCGATTTCTATATATGCGTATAATGATTACGAGATTTGGCAAATGGATGTCAAAATGGCTTTTCTAAATGGATTTCTTGATGAAGAAATCTATATGGAACAGCCGGAAGGTTTTGCGTCCTGCGAGAACTCGGGTATGGTATGTAAGCTTCACGAAGTTGGAATCTTCGATTCGACGAGATTATTATATTATCTGGTTTTCTCAAGAATTCGGAAGAATCCTGTGTGTATCAGAAGGCCAGTGGAAACATGGTGGTATTTTTAGTCCTCTATGTTGACGAAATCCTAATCATTGGGAATGATATAGGGATGATGCAAGGCGTCAAAGCTTACCTCTGTAAGAATTTCTCCATGAAGGACCTGGGAGAAGCTTCCTATATTTTAGGCATAAAACTCTATAGAGATAGAAAGAGGAAGCTGATTGGGTTATCCCAATCAACGTACACAGATAAGATCTTGGAACGGTATAATTTTGGTAACTATAAGACATCAAATATACCGTTCAAACATTGGATTCATCTTTCAAAGAAGATGAGTCCACAAATAGAAGATGAGAAGGTTAGAATGTCTAACAAACCTTATGCTTCGTGTTTGGGTACCATAATGTATGTCATGTTATATACTAGGCCTGATATCAGTTTCGCTATTAGCGTAACCAGTAAATATCAGTCCAATCCAGGAAATGACCATTGGATGGCCATTAAACTTATCCTGAAGTATCTTAAAGTTACAAAGGATAAGTTGATTATTTATGGAGGAAGTGAACTACAAGTTAATGGATATACGAATTTCGACTTCAAATCGGATCCCGATGATAGAAAGTCTACATCTGGATTCGTCTTTACCCTTAGTGGAGGTGCAGTTTACTGGAAGAGTTCCAAACAAGGGTCAACAACAGATTCCACCACAGAGGTGGAATACATTGCAGCTTCTGAAGCTGCAAAGGAAGCTATATGGATTAGGAACTTTATCACAGAATTGGGAGTGGTCCCATGTATCGAGAATGCGATTTCGTTATACTGTGATAATAATGGAGTCATTTCACAAGCAAATGAACCGAGGGCGCATCAGAAGTCGAAGCATGTGGAACACAAGTACCACATCATTCGAGAGATTGTGTCGTGGGGGGATATTATCGTGTGCAAGGTACCGAGTGAAGATAATGTAGCAGACCCGCTTACGAATGCCACACCTCCGAAGTTATTTGATAAACATGTGGAGTCGATGAGTGTTAGATACAATCGATATTGGCACTAGAGCAAGTGGGAGATTTTGTTGGGGTTGGTGCTCAGAGCGCCAATTCCCCATTGTATTTCCTTGTAAATACTCTTGTAACCATTTTATTATGAATAAAATAAGCAATTTCTATAATATAATATATATTCTTATATGGTAAAGACATAATCGACCTTAGAAGGATTAGTCATAATACAGTTGCAAAAGCGTCGCAACTGACATTGAGTTGTATCATGACGTTGTCATTCTCAGACTGTTTTTGGTCAAGGTTTACACTACTTGGTCAGTAAAGTAAACCCATTGAGACCGGTAAATGTCGTATACAAGAATATTGGATTCCAATGGTTTCTCAATGAACCATGAGTCTTGGAGACTCGTATAGACGTGTAGGTGTTTATAGCGGATAAACACTGAACGACTCACCGAAGATTCTTAATGGATAGTACACCAATGTCAATAAGAATCTTCTCGGGTTGAGTAGCATTTGTGATTCTTCGACTTGAGATACCACTGTGGGCACATGAGACATCTTCCATACTTAGATGGCAGTCACGTCACCGATATATTCAGATCAGACCTCCGCCTGTTCGTTGGGTGTGGACAGATCCTCAAGGTGTCTTGTGTGTGTCGAGATAGGATCTGTCAGTTCTGTGTACAGAGCATAGGTAGTCCATATTTATTAGCAATCAGATAAAAATCATGGGCCCGTGGTACACTTAAGATGTAAGTTCTAAGTGTTCTTTTAGAGATTGCTAATAGAGACGACGATGAGATTGTCCCTATAGAGATTTCACATTTACATCTATATCTTTGGGATATATCTGGATACCCGTGACGGAGGAATTAAACATATGTCATGACCTCGACCTGTATGATTTAGCGAGTCTATTTGTGGTCGTCATAATTAATTATCAAATTGTGATATTTGACATATATCATAAATATATATGTATTTGGATATTTAAAGTAAATATAATACATATATTTAAAATATTTATATTTAAATAATTATTTAATTGTTAAATAATTAAAGTAATTAAAAATATAAATATCTTAAGTTTTGATACTTATGGAGATGCCTTGAGTTGCTTTATTTGACTTGTTGAAACCATTAAATGTTGTAATGATCATATACACAACTTGATTAAAGCTTTAATGAAACAAAAAAAAATATCTAGATATTTAATTTTTACTCCAAAAATTCGGCTAAAATTGGGAGTATAAATTATTTTGTTTCATTTTCATTCATTTAAGGTTAAGCCACCAAATATTACAAAGTGAGTTTTGAGAGAAAAAGTTTGGAGATCAAAAGAAAAGCTTGAAAAACTTGGATTTTTGTAAGTTTTTCTTAAACGTTTTCAATTAGAAAATTGTTTCTATGATACTAGGCTTCAACATATGTTGCTTAGTTTCTTCTCTACTCTTTAAGTTTGTAATTAGTTGGTTGGTAACTTTGCTAAAAAAGCATGCAAGAACCTTTCAAACAAGTTACCAACCATCTAATTACAAACTTAAAAAGTAGACTTTGAATTAAAGTGTTGGATTTAATTGATTTGGCAGATTTCAAGAATCTTGCTTGAAATGGTTTCATAAGCTCTCTTTTGATTATTTGATAATCAAGTTGTCATTCTAGAGTTGCTAAGCCACTCATTGATGACCTACAATTTTTCTTGAGTTGTTTCATGATGGTGAGACTTGTTTGGTGTGGTAAAGTTGGAATTAAAGTGTTGGATTTAATTGATTTGGTATATTTTGTCAATTTGAAGAAATTATAAAATTAAGGTTCTTAACGCTTTCCAAAATTGGGGATTCTCATATATGTGATGTACTATGGTATGTATATGATGCATAATAATTTTTGGGTTGATTTGATTTGATCTTGACATGTTTTGAACAAAAATGGACCAAATTATAAAACCTGAAAAATTGAAGGGCTGTTCGGCAATTACAAATAAATTTGGGATTTTGTTGTAATTTTTTTGATGTGTTGGACAAGTTGGAAATCATTTTAGAATTGATTTAGAATCATCCAAAATTATTTTTGACAATTTAAGGACTAAAATGATCAATTTGCAAACTATTAGGCCAATTCGACAATTACCAAGAAATCTGATTTCTTGTGTAAAATTTTAATTTTTAAGTATTGGGTAATTAAATAAATAAGTTTATTTAATTGATCCGAGAAAAATTATTGAAATCGGAAAATATCAATTTTCTGCGTTTCCGCTGCGATACCGGAGTTTCGCCATAAAACCCCTACAATATTAAATTTCCAGAATCGAATACAAGCTTAAAACCATTCTTGCTAAGGAGTGAGCCCGAAACCAAGTTCTTTCGATTATCAGGAACATGCAAGACATTCTTCAATGTAAGCTCCTTGTCGGATGTCATCTTCAGAACCATTGTGCCATGTTCAACCACTTTGGAGGTCGACGAGTTTCCCATAGTCAGATGATCGCCACTATTTACCTTCTGATATGAGGAAAACTTCTAGCTATCTGCACATATATGGCGAGTAGCCCCAGTATTTATCCACCATTCTTTCGGGTTCCCAACCAAGTTGTCTTCGGTTACAACTGCTGAGAGGTTCAACTCTAAGATCTCATTAGTTAATTGCTCATCTTCAGTGACATGGGCCTCATTTTTCCTTTTCCTGCCTTTGTCCCGAGATTTCTTATTTCTGCAGTCATTTTCCATATGATCATTTTTCCCATAGACATAGAACTTCCCCTTTAACTTCTTGTGTGCTTGAGAAGAATTCGCTCCACTGTTCTTTATCTTTTTGCTACCCTTTCCACCCTTGACGATGTTGGACTTAGACTCCATAGTCTTGTTGCTAGCCTTCTCGAACTTCCTATTTTCCTCTTCGATCTTCAATTGAACTCTCAAATCTTCAAGACTTATCTGTTTCTTTTTGTGTTTCAGATAACTCGTGAAGTCCTTCCATGATGGAGGCAACTTTTCAATAATTTTGGAAACTTGAAAAGTCTCGTAGAGTTTCATTCCTTCATCCAATATTTCATGAATGATCGACTGTAGTTTACCCAACTAAGACAATATCATCCTTGAATCTACCATTTTGTAGTCCATGAACCTACCCACAATAAGCTTCTTTTGATCGTCATCCTTTATTTTGTACTTATTCTCAAGAGATTCCCAGAGAATCTTTACAGAAACCCTGCCTTGATACACATTGTATAGGGTGTTTTCAAGCCATCCCAAGAGGTATTTCTTACACAAGAAGACGTCTGACGACCATGTCTCAACTCACAGTTTATTGGTTGTTTCTGTTTCCCCCTCCACAGGACCCGAAGGATCTTTAAGATACTTAGCCAGCTGCAGTGTTGTCAGGTTAGAACAATATTTTAATCTACCACTGTTTGAAGTCTTTTCCACCAAACTTATCTGGCTTCTCTCCATGAGCAATCGGTACTGTGATATTTCCACTAGACATGTGTAACTGGAAAAGAAACAACAATCAATAAGTCTATAAAAAATAAATCATACAACGATCAACCGTTTGATCTTGTTTATGTGTTACACTAAAAGTCCACTTATTGTTATCTTGGACAATAGTACCAAATAACACAAGTCCTTGAATTTATGACTAAGGTTTCTTATGATAAGTGAATAAAAGAAAATTCCCAGAGGACGAGGGGGGGTCCGGTGTAACAACTTAAATCCTTACCCACTTAGGCTCTTATCGCCTTGTTGACAGAATTTACTTAATCACTTTCTCAATAGATTATCTTAGACGTTCAATCTTAGTGTTACACTTCAATTCATAAGTACAATAATATTTCAATATATATAAATATAACTTCAATCAAACTTTTATGGAATTACTTGTGTATAATTACACTTTTAACTCTCAAGCAAGTATGCAACAAACAAACAACAAATAATTTCAACTTTATCACATTATTGACTAAGTTTATGCTTGTGATAATTGAATACCCTAATATTAACTTAAACCTATACTACCAAGTTTACAAAATTCACTATATGATTTTACTAAGTTAATATATTTATATATATTCTATAATGCTAATTTCATAACTATAACATGTATACCAACAAATAATTATCAATGTAATATAGATTAATATAGGTCTATGTTATTATTTTTAAATCTAAAAATTTCATGATTGTCTTGTGTTAGTGTCACGTTCGTTCAGCCTTTGAAACGAAACTTTCAATTGAGTTCACAATCGTGTAGCGTTTGAAAACACGATCGAACGAAATTTTCCAGAGGACTTGTGTTCAAGTTGCATTTGAATACGCGTTCGAACAATCTTTTCCAAAGGATTGGAATTCGAGTTGCGTTTGAATACGCGTTCGAACGAAATTAAGTTGTTTAGAATTTTTGCATACGCGTTCTTCAGGCGATCGAACGCCCCTACATAATTTTCAGGCACATAAAACATTTTCCAGGAAGAAGAACATTGAAACATGTAAAATTAGATTTAACAACACATGTAAATTAATGAGTTCTTAAGATTTTTGTTCAATAAGTGTTATTTAATCAAATTTACCATGCTTTATTCAATCAAATTCTCACTATCAAACATAATTATAGAACTTGAGTAACTAAAAAAATCTGGAAAATGTGTTGTGTAAGATGATGATCCTTAAACCAAGTCGAGTTGCCTCTATCCTTAAGAACTTATTAGCCCACCTCGGTGCTCTACCGGTTGCTTGTGGATAACGTTCTCCTAGGATTACTTGAATGCCTCTTGTAGGAAGGGACACTCATTTATTCAAGAACTTGAACTTAAGGAAGAATGGTAGAAACTCTCTCTACACTTTAGAATCTTTAGAATGAATGAATTTTTTGATGATTGAAAATGAACAAAAGGCCCCCTTTTTTATAGATATGGAATGGTGCCTTTGTGAGCAACCTTTGATTTATGGTGCAACTCTCCTAAGGGTTATACCTCTTCCTTATACCCTTTGAAGCTTATAGATACATACCTTCACTTTAAAGGATATGTCATTTCATCTTTGTGCCTTTTCCATAAGGCATTTCTTAAGGGACATATCTCTCATATATTTTTACTATATATATTAGAGAATTTACTACAAATCAATTATACGACTAAAAATTAAAAGGATATATTTTTCACAAAACCATTGTATATATTTTTTTACTTCTACAATATCATTTTCCATGCAAATAAGAAAAAGCACTACTTGAAAATTCTATATAATGAACTCTACATACATTGATTCACATATAAACCCAACATGAACTTTGTAGTGATGCTGGAAACTCATAAGATACATACATTTCGATGAACATTAAAAAGTGTAAATTTAATAAAAATAAGTTAATCATTTTACACTTATAATTTTATTAATCCTCTTAACTTAACACATTTATAAAATAATAATTAAATTTATATTTTATATATTTTTTATTGTGATTTTTAATTATTGTATAGGTAAAATACTGTTTTGGATGCTCAACAGGAAAATAAAAATGAAATCTGGATTTCAAAGACTTAGAAATCCAAAGAAACATGAAAATTGAGTACGAATATGATATAAAAATATTGACCATGTTTGATTCGCTGTTGGATGAACTTATGTAGAACTGGCCGCACATGATAATATTCAAAGGAAAAAAAAATTACAAAAGGACAATCCATCTTTCGATGGATTGTTCATTTGTGAATGCAACAATCATGCAACTTACATGGCTTTTGCATTCATTTGCAAATTGAAGAGAGCTGTTGAATACCTATATAAATAGAGGTACAAAACACCTCAATTGGCAGTGAGAAAAATTTCCATAATTCTCTTTTGAGAATTTATGGAGTTTCAGTTTTTATATGTTTTATTTTTCAAATTTTATTGTAATTTTTCATTCTTTTATTAATAAAATTATTTGTGTTTTTATTCAAATCATTAGTAACTAATTTTCATCCAATTGGGACAAAATGGTGAAGCTCTTCGTACAAAAAATATAAATAATTTATACTTATGTTATAAATATGGATTATGTTATTTTCCAATTAATATTTGCATTTGTATTATTTCTCATTTATGTGAGAGTCTTGACTTTTTATAAACAGTCTCTAGATCTGTCGTCGTAGATCTATATTGACTGATACAGATAATACTTGAACCCCACAATTTATATTATTATTTGTTTATTATATTTTCATTATTTATTGTTATATGAGAGTTTTAACTCTCTATAGACAGTCTTTCGATATGCTTTTGTGGATTTATATTGACTGGCACAAATGATATTTAAACCCCACAATTTATTTTAATTCATGTTTATTTAATATTTGCATTTATTTTTTATGGTGAAGTCTTGACTCTTAATACACAGTCTCTGGATCTGTTGTTGTGGATTTATATTGATTGACACATTTTCTAATTGATCCCCGTAATTTATTTTATTGTCTATTTAATTTTTATGAGAGTTTTGAATATTTGTAGACAGTTCTTAGATATGCTATCGTGGATCCATATTGACTGGAATAGATTCTACTTGATCTCCATAATTTATGTTGTTGCTTATTTAATTTATACATTTAATCCTTAAATAAATTAATTAGAAAATAATAATAATTTATGTGCTTTAAAAAGTAAAATTATTTTTATATTTGAAATACCAAGAAAGGATCCCGTAGCTCCAGTTATTATTACAATCCAATTTAAAATTGTCCATCACTTCAATTAATTCTGTCTTTTATTTATTACTTGTATTGTTACTTTATTCTACTAAATCTATTACCTGTGGATCGACCATGGACTCACCAGGTTATTTTATTAATTCAACACTTTTAGACTTGGGAGTAAAGAACCAGTTTGTGAGTGTGTCTAGTTTTTAGCGTCGTTACCGATGAATATAATTTAGTAAATAAAATAATATTTTAATAACGTTATATTTTATTTTATTATTTTTCTACTTCTCACATTTTCTTTTATTTCTTTGCGATTGTGTAGATCCCAAGATGATTGATCCTAAATTAATATTGAATCTAGACATTGCACATATAGACAAACCTTGTACTAGATTCTTCAAGGTTACATGAGACAGAATACTCAATTAACATTGAGCTTATATTTTGCCAAAAAAATTATTGAACCATCCCCATCTAGAGATTCTTCAATAATTTTTGCTTAGAATCTAATTTAAGAAATTAAGACAGCTGAATGAGAAATTCAATTGAGATATAAATTAACAAGAATTAGAGGATATTTTTAGGATCTAATCAATAAATTTGTGTTATTTTCTTTTGTCATTTATTTTTACTTGTTGTTTTTCACTTGTTTATTATTATTATTATTATTATATTATTATTATTATTATTTATAAGTATAACATTTGCATATTTAAATTTTAGCATATAATCGACATTTACGTTGCAAGAAATATTGGTCAATCATCTAGTGGTAGATTAAATAAAGAATTTCAATCACCTTCACCATTTGTAAAAATAGTTGATAACCAAAATAAAAACCTACTTGACAGAGATAAAAATCCAGTTGATCAGGTAGAACACGAGTCACAACATTGTAATCTTAATAATCCTAGGACACTCAGAGAATACATGAATCCCACTAGGACATGATCACAGTTTTGCATTGTCTTCCCCCAAGATGCATCACATTTCAATTTCAAACTGGGTGTCATCCAACTTTTACCCACATTCTACGGTCTAGAATCTAAAAACCCTTATCAACATTAAAGGACATTCAAATAAGTATATAATATATGCATAGACCAAAATTATATCATGAAAATAATTTGACTCAAGTTTTTCCTATTTTTTGAAGGATAAAGCTAAAATTTGACTGTAAAACCTTATGTCAAGATCCATTAGAATATGGGATGATTTGCAATAGTAATTTCTAAAAGATGTCTTCCCTCTATACATGAAAAACTCCTTTAAGAGGAGAACCACAACTTTCACACAAGAGTCAGAGGAAACATTTTACCATACTGGGAGAGATTTAAAGAAATGTTAAATGGTTTCCCACGTCATGGGTTTGAAACATGGAGGTTGGTTGTAATATCACGAATTTTTCGGAGTAGTTCTAAAATACTTCTGAATTAAATTTAAAGATTTAGAACGAGATGGTATTCAAAAATCAGAGTTTATGTGTTGGAAAATAGAACAAAATATTTTTAAGTGAAGCTTCGTCACATTAAGAGACGCGTGGTTTTGAGAACCGGCTACGGGATTTCTGATTATATCATTATACGCGTAAAAGTTTCTTATTTCGGCTATGAAAAATGAAAACAAACTCCGATTGAGTTCATTCTTTAACCATCAAACTCATTTTTTTGAGACGAACAATTTTCGTGTTGAACACTTTTCACAATGTTTATCGGAAGGGCTTAAAAAAATATGAATTTCGGAGAAGGCCCAATAATAGAGACCTAATTGTAATTTTCGAGGGTCTGAATATAAATTTCAGAAATTTTACTATAAATACCCATAGATTTCAGGAATTGCCAAAATGGCAAAACCATCACAAATCCCCCACACCTCAACGTCTAAAATGCATTTTTGGTTTGCTGATTGTGCCAGCGGCCTATCGGCCACTGCCGACAGGTGCGACCAGCCAGAGGGGTGCGACGGCCGCCCCTCCACCTTGTGGTGGCCGGCGGCAGCCCTGGATCGCCGGCAAACGGTGAAAATTTGGAAGAACCATGTGAGTTGTTGGTATCATAATCCCGGCTTGTCGCTTTGTTTCACGGCTCGAGCCACCTGCCAAATCGAAGCTCTCGGAGAGTACTACAAGGTTTCGGTGTCGATTTTACAAAATGGCGCTTGGTTTCGCATGAATCAAGAGAAGAAGATTCAGATGAATAGTGACTAATGGTGAACAGTAGATTCGATCGGAATTTCATCGATTCTAGCGCATTTGTGGGATCGTTTGAAGTCCGTATATTGCCTCGAAATCTCGGTAAGACCTCCCGGTAAAAATTCACTAATTTCATGTTTATAGTTAAATGTTCGAATTTATCTAATAGCTTTGTAGAGTAGAGTATTGATATAAATTGAATTTTTTGAGTATTAATATATTGAATATGAGCATTCGGCAGAATTTGAGTGAAAACGGAATACGTTTGATCGATATGATAGAATATGCAAGTTTTCAGTAAAAGTGAGTTTTTGCGTATAAAGATGTGTTTTTATTTTGATGATAGTTATGAGTTATTTAAGATATTATGAACATGTTTGGATAAATCCGGATAGGTTCGGAGGGTTCGGGATCCTTCCGTAATGTTTTCGGAAACCTTTTCAAAAGGTATTTTCCAAAAATACGTAAACCGAGAATTCATGTGAACTAGTGGGGAATAGTTTGTAATGGTGTTTTAAGATTATTGAAACTGAAAATATTGAAAACAGACTTGATTTAGTTATTCCAGAAAGATCCAGGATTTTATCGTAGTTGAGTCAAGAATTCCGTAAGTCGTATTTCTGACGGCATTTCGCCATTTATTTTGACAGATATGACTAGGACCTAGAGTGCTCGCGAAGCCAGGTAAGTAATTGATTATGCCCAAAAAGTACTTGCAGTTATCGCATTATAGGTGGGGTGTCGATTCCTCAGAGAGATGGTTACAAGGAACTAATTCACTTAAACAAAATGTCAGCAATAACTTAATTAAAGAGAAAGATTAAATTGGTGATGTAAATTAAAGATTACGAAAAACACTTAAAGGTTATCAGTAGAGAGAAGCAGCAAAGCGACAAGAATCCCTCTTGTATCAAATCCCTATATTCAGTAATTGATTCCTTTTATTATTCAATTAAAGGTTTCACATCCTAAACCAACAATCGGAAGACATTTCAATCAAAAACATATTAAATTCTAAGGTAATCGATGAATTATTTTCTCTATGTTAACAACACACTATGTTATCGTTATGGCCTATCTAACGTCGATAATATATCCATAGGCAATACTGTAGCAGAAGATTAACTCATAAAATAACATAACTAGTCACAACTGGGTTTCCCAATCACACATAGAAGAAGCATGACTATTCCTATATGAAAATTGGTAAAACACAATCTCTGGGTTCATAATCAAAAGATAATAAAGAATAACAAATCATCAATTATATTAACGTTGAAGAGTATTCATGAATCAAAAACATGAATATGAGAACTTAATTACAAGAGTTCATCCGTAGCTTTGCCTATAAGATTAGTTCTCTATAGAAGAAAGAGAGACATAGTCTGGATAGATCGGAGAAACATTCTGTCTAGTATGAAGCTTCCTCGTTCTTCTCTCTCCGATATGTGATTTCCACTATTTGTTGTGTGTTTTTAACCTCTTTTAGGGTTTTGGATGAGCTTGGGTATTTATAGGGAAGTCCTCGAGTCATTATGCGCATAAAATACGACCTAATTAAGATTCTGGAACTTTGCTAGTGTCCCGCGGCTCCTGAAAGTGGTGTTGCGGCACCCGACTTGTGAGAAAAGTGTATGGGAAGAGGCTGAGGAGGCACCACAGCGCTAGTGTAATTTTCTAGTGCTGTGCATTCTGTATCTCTACTATTCCCACGTGCTTCCGATGTGTTCGTAAACTCCCGAAACATGTACAATTGCTCCAATCTTCAATTTCCATTGCTTCATAATAACAAGACATAAAATAAACTATAATTAAGATCAAATACATAATAATCAAGCCGAATTAGTGATGTTCAAAGTACACTTTCATGCACTTATCACAACCCCCAACCAGCTTATTGCTAGTTCCTCGCAATTCAAGTGCAAAAAGAAAATAAGAACTAAACTAAATTAAAAATAATAATAAAAACTATATAAGCCACTTTCGTAGGGATCACGATTGCATTTAGCACATACAATAAGCCTTTAAACCCCTAGTTATAGTCTCGTGAGGGCTTTCAATGACGACACCCACAAACGTCATTCAAAACATGCAATCATGCCAAAATAAAAAAATGAAATAGTCCCAATAGTTACACATATTACCGTCCTCAAAGAATGCCTAGTAATGAAATCAGAGAATATTCAAAGTACTCAAAGCAACTCAAATCCAAGTCCTTGAATATATCATCTAAGCCAGACTCACAGTGTGTGTGTAAAGGTTCATTCACAGCTCGACTACTAGGTAAGTCAACTCAATGATTTTGTTTAAATATTGGGATCCGATGGGTCAAACCAACCTAGATATCTCAAATGTGCTCTATAATTACCTTTTTCTTGCTCAGTATGGTATGATTTTTTCTTTCTTTTTCTTCTTTCAAAATTTTTTTTTTCTTCAACGCACCTACCCTTTAAGGTAGCATTTCTCCTCATGGTTGTCCTAACACTCGCCCATGGGTAGCTTCACGCTTATCAGTTATAGATGGTTTAATTTCTTCTTTTTCTTTTTCTTTTTTTTTAACCATACCAAACATCATAACACTAGCAAATCAAGATAGACATTTAAGCAAACGGTCATTCATCGACATGCAATTTCTTCAACTAGTCACTTTGCCAACTACCTAGGTTCTTACTGCTAAAAACCTATAGTTAAGTGCTTACGAGTCTAACCTACATCAACTACTCAAGGCATCAGATAAAAGTACATTAGGAACTTATCATTTCTAAGACTTCATCCTAAAACAAACAATATTCATCATTAGACTTATGTTTTACTATTAGAGACTAAGAACTAATTATTTTTTTTTAATGAAGATACGACAACAGGGATAACACATGAACAACTCCAGAAAGCATATGACATTACCACCCCAACCTAAATTAATCATTGTCCTCAATGTAAGATAAACAGATGAAACAAAAGTGAAGAATAACACTACCATGCATGGATTTGATCAGGCTCTCGCTGGTAAGACTTTGGTCGCGTGGGCTGTGTGGGTTACGCTAACACTTGCATAAATACTCATGCAAATAATAAACATGCAATTAGCACACAATAAAATAAAATTAAATTAAAGAAAATAATAAAATAAATAAACATATTCAAGGGTTGCCTCCCCACTAGCGCGAAGTTTAACATCTTCAGCCAGACGTAACCACCCAATTGTCATGGTGGCATCAATGTAGCAGACCAAATGGTCCCATGTTCTTTCTTCTTCGGCATATCTTGGTGATTAAGGCATGAAAAGGAATTTTTGGCTAGCTGCAGCATTGTATCCATCGATCCCCCAGGGTCTACTAATGGTTGAGATTTGAGGCTGCACATAAGCAAAAATTGGCTCAACCGCCTTTTTAATTTTTCAGGGATCATCATTAAGTGAGCACTAACTCTTTTTTTCCTCTTTTTACGGTTCTTTGGGATTGGGTCCAGATCGGGAGGGCGAGATTCATGTTGTAAAGAAGCTGTTTTCGGTGAGACTGTGTCTATCAGGTATGTACAGAGACACTCATCATCATCTCATGGTTGTTTCTCAACACGAAAAATATTTACTTCCAGTGTCATGTGTTGGGTTTTTAGGTTAGTCCCAAGATCAATTCAAGCATAGAAACATGTGTGAATACTCAAAAGAAGTATGGCGGAATCATACTTACATTGATCGGCTTTTGCGATGAGTGGAACAACAAAAATCTTCAAGCTTTTCCTCCAAGGTGCTCACGGTTTTTGGCCTCCATTTTGTGCTCCATTTGCTCGGCCAAGCTCCAAGCTTGGGTGTGCATTCCATGCCCACATGTGGGTTTCCCTATCACCTTCGTAAGACTCCTAATGTGTGCTAGCACTCGGAAAACTTTACCACAAATATTTCCCTTGTTCTTCTTTGTTCTCGGCAATTGCCAAGAAATTGGAGAGAGTTTGGCCCTTGGCCGTGAGGTAGAAGAGAGATGAACGAGAGAATGAATCGGTTTTGGTTTTCAAAAAACTAATACCCAAATCAAAGTCAAAAAGTACAAGGCAATAAAGCCTTTCAACCACCAACATCAATCATGAATAGTGACTAGTTGTCAATCACTCAAAGTGACAAGACATCCATCACTTGATTGACTAGTGATTTGACGCTTGATGTGACTTGTGGGCCGCACTTGAATTCGAAATGCGAGTGGGCCCGCAAACACTCCCGGGCTCAGGTTCGCTAATTCTGAATTAACGAATTTTCCGTTGCGACGTAATTAAATCAAATTTAATTAAATAATTATGCCTAGCAAAATTACTATTCACATCGCTAGCCAATTAATTCTAAATTAACTCATTTGCCCGAATTAAAATCTAATTTTAATTCCGCGTCGAAATCCAATTTCGTATAATATATCGAATATATTATATTATCGATTAATTCTAAATTAATCGTTCTCTCTTTTTAATTAATATTTTATCCCAGATAAAATATCTCCGTAATTAATCCCAGATTAATTTTCTCTCTCTTATAATTAATCCCAGATTAATAAATTGCGAGTCATACGTCATCGGTGAATCTTCGGGAAGCGACCCATGAGATCCTTGGATATGTTGGCAGTAAATCCGGTCGTCGGACTATCCGAACACGTACGTACCTAGTACTATATTTTTACCGATTTACAAGACATGGTTGGCTTCTAGCAAAGCACCGTGCCTACCCAATTCTCCAGAAATATTCTTATAGGAATATGTGATCTATATCAGGCGTAGTATACGTAGTATTGTGTATTACGATCCAGTATCGGATGTCACGTGCTAGGCCTGGGACTGGAATTGTGTCTGCCCCGTACGAAGCACATATCGGATCTCTAGTAACTAGTCTCTATAATCGGATAATCATGACCTAGTCATATTATCCCGATGACCGCAGTACATAAGAGCACCAGTTCCGTATCCTACGTGATCATCATCTCCATTGTGAATGGAGTGATACTTCCATCTTGACATCACACCCAATACACTACGATTCTCAATATACCCAGAAGAGGCGTACACAGAACCTGTTAAATCCTTGGACGACCAAAACCAAAGTATATTGATTGTCGCAAGTATTAGCGGTGCAAGTCTCAGGTTAAAACCAAATACACCTACCCTGATTCGGACTTCCATAGACACATAGTCATACTACCAATGGAATTCCGAGTGGTCTATCCAGAGCGAAGCTATTTTCGTACCATCGGTAAACACAACCTCCTATTACACTTGCATTAGTATCCTATACCCAAATATATGATAACTATGTCGTTATGCTCCCACAATGCGCACAAGTGTAATACTAGTCTATTCCGCATTATCGATGTCCAATCTAGATAATACTACGACTAGGGATATTTAATGATTAAACCTTTGTGGATTGATATTGTCTCATATCATCTCAATCCGGAACTAATCATAGGGACCTTTTATCATTTATACATCTTGGTAATCTAATTACAAATGATAAAAGAGCAATTTCCTTTGTCACATAGTTAATTTGTACAACAATACCATGATCTGTACAAATAGTGATGCTATGGGTCATAATTGTCCAACGATCTCCCAATTGGCCTATAGCCAAACACTCAAGTGTCCTACACCCGAACTATGTACGGTTCGCTCAAACTTCTGCTGAGAAAATATTTTCGTCAGCTGATTTGCAGTGTTATCATCTTATACGATTTATTCGATCATCACATCGCCACGATGTATGATCCGAACGAATCAGCTGAATATTTGAAGTATATATCTGGATCGTTGATGAGACCATTAATTCTTTAGACTGTGTTGTAGCCTAGTTCAGCTGCTAACAGAACTACTCCTAATCTAATTAGGATTATTATAGATCCAAAAGACTTCTATTGCTGCCTCAGCTGCATCAATATTCCGCTTTTGTTGTTTATTTGGTAACAGTATCTCGCTTGGAAGATTTCCAGCTCACTGTTCCATTATTCAAACTGTATAGTACCTTTGTTACGACTTATAGTCATTTTTGTCGGTTAGGAAACTTGCAACGGTTAACCCAGTCACTTCAAGTTCTCATTCTCCATAGTATAAGACAGAATCCTTAGTTCGTCTAAGAAACTAAAGGATGTTCTTAACATCAATCTAGTGACTATCACTTGGATTGGCCTGAGTGTCACTCCATATGCGTAAATCATATGAGACATCAGGTCGCGTACATTTCTTTCAATGTACGAGTTCTCGGAGAGTACCAACAACTTTTAGATCTATCCCAGTAGATCTTTATTCCTAGAATAAAGGTTGTTTCTCCCAAGAATTCTATGGAGGATTTATCATGAAAGCCAAGCTTTCACCGATTGTATTATAGGAATATCATTTCCAAGAAATGATATATCATCATTATTTAGGACAGTCATTATCAGTGCGCTCCCACTAACCTCCTTATATACACAAGAATCATTTTCGTTTTGAATTAAATCATATACCATTATGATTACATCAAAACGATAATTCCAAGAACCCAATGCTTGCTTCAATCCATAAATGGATCGAATAAACTTGCAAACCTTGTTTGCTTGTTTTGGTACGACAAAACCGTTAGGATGTTGTAAACATCCTCCAAAAGGTTTCCATTTAAGGAAAGCGATTTTGACGTTCAGCTGCCATATTTCATAAATGAAACATGAAGCATTAGCAAGAATTATCCAAATGGATTTAACCATGGCAACAGGTAAAAGGTTTCGTCATAATCGACACAATGTTGATAACGATACCTTTTTGCTACAAGCCCAGCTTAGTACGTTGGTATGTTGCCTTCCATGTATGTCTTCCTTGAAGACTTATATAGTACCAATAGGCACAATGCCTCCTGGTACAACAACCAGTGCCTAAACTTGGTTGGTATACATGGAATCCATTTCGAACATCATGGCATTTTGCCATAGTAGGGAGTCAATACCTTGTATCACTTCCTCATACGTAGTCAGTTCGTATTCCTAAAAAAGATTGACATCTTTATTAGGTGAGATCAGAAACCCATACCTCCCAGGTTGTTTTCTGACTCTCTCCGACTTGCGTGGTTCTTGTGTATTCGAAGATTATTAGTATAGTTTCAACCTTGATGAACTATTTGTGTTCCATTAAGGAATCGGTGCCTGGAATAGTATTACTCTGATTTTCATCAAGTTTTACTTTCCTCCCATTTACCACTGCATATCGGTATTCCTCTTAGGAAAACCGCATGATGAGCAACAATTAAATTGTTCTCATGTGAGTTGTATAAGTACTATAATTTGGTTTCCCTAGGATAACCCACAACTTAGGCACTTATCCGATTTGGGTTTTTGTTTGGTATCATCCAAACATATGCCTAGCATACCCAAATCTTCAGGATTGAGAAAACCTAGTTTCTTTCCTGTTCATATCTAATATGAAGTCTGTCAAACATATTTTTATGGAACCTTATTCAAAATAAGTTCTGCACTGTTTATGGGTATCCCTTGAAGGAAAATGGTAGCTCATAGTGACTCATGATAAACCTTATTCATGTCCAACAAAATTTGATTTCTCAGTTCGGACACACCGTCAAATTGACGTGTTCCGGGAGGAATCCTCATTGAAAGAATACTTTACTCTTTCAAGTATTTGAGAAACTTATTGCTTAAGTATTTTCCATCGTGGTCTAACCGTGACGGTTTAATACTTTTGCCGATCTGTTTGTCTACTTCATGTCGAAACTCTTTGAATTAATCAAAAATTTTCGATCCGTGTTTCAAAGGAAACATATAACCATAACGCGATGCCACATCCGTAAGGTTTACGAAGCGTTCATATCCACCTTTAGCCTATCTAGATATGGGCCCACTTACGTCACTATGAACGAGGGCTAACAGATTAGTGGCATTTGCACTTTTACCAAGTAAAAGGCACTTTAGGCACTTTTCCCAATTAACTAGATTCGTAGACATTATTTGAATAGAATAAAATCCGTCATAGTATCCACTCTTCGAAAGTGTGGATATACGAGTCTTGTTAATTGTGTCACAGACATCAATGCCACTTATAAGTCTCAACTGATTAAATCAGTTTGAGCTATTTGTTTGTCATGTCATACGTTTGAGATTCATTTATATTCAAAATATAAGTACTGTTATTCACATCTAATGTGTTTATCTCAATATCATCTTTATATAATAAAACACTTTAGTGTTCTAGAATATAAAGGTATACCCGCAACGGGTTAAACTCTGATATATAGATAATGTTTCTAGTTAAACTAGGTACATTTTAACAGTTTCCTAATTTAAGTACATACCCAAAGGGTAGTTCCTAAACTTAGGTTTCTACGGTTAAAATAGCGACTATCGTCCTATTTCCGATTCTTAGATAGATCTCAACTGAAGTCAGTATCCTGCTAATCAGCAGATTCTGCACACCAGTACATATTTATGTACCACATTTAGTATCTAAATTCCAATTTTAATACTAGTAGTGAACAGGTTTATAACAAACATATTTGAAGTCGGAGCCTTGCTCGTCTTCACTTCCTTCATGTCTGCATTATCCATACGGAAGTCACGCTTCAGTGACCCCGTTTGCCACAATTCAGGCAGACATCTTGGGATATGTCCTTTGTCTTCCCAGAAGATTATAATGATTTTGCCTTTGCCATTTTCCACACCCCAGAAGCCTTTGGCCAAGCCTTGGCCTTCTAGGAAGTCGAAGTAAGATGCGCCTTGCGCTTCTTGCCTATTGTAAACTCTGGCTTTGTCTCCTTGAGTATAGCCATTAACTCTCCAATAGTTTTCTATTGCAATTTGTACTTCTAAGATCTAATGATAGATCTATGAAGATCCTTCAATTTCAATATCATACTATAAGGATCTAATCCTTAGTTCTGACTAAGAAATTAAGGAGTCTTTGCGGCAAGCTTAACGGATTAAGCACTAAAGTTATCATCACATGAATATTCCAAATATCATGTTCTACTATTTGCTCAACTCCGGGCTTAGGCTCAAGATGTCACTATATCAAATAAAGTAACTTCTCGGTTTCTAGGACTATCCTGAGATTTTATTCCCAATTTGAAAATTAAAGTCGTTTAAAAACATTTTCTCCCAGGATTATGTTTTAAACGTTAATCTTTCAATTATCTTGATTCCAATAGTCCAACTATCGAATCAACAATTTCAGGTACTATAGATTATAATGATTACAATAGTCTAACTATATAATCAACTATAATTTAATTGGTTAAATTCAATTATATTGATTACTATAATCCAATTATAAAATCAACTATTAATTGAAATAGTTTGAATACAGTCCAACTGTTTAATTAAAACAACGATTAAATATTAGTCCAACTAATATATCAATTTATTGACGAAAAATTTGAACTGAGCGCGTATTGGCAAGTAACTAAACGAATATTGCAAATTTAATACTTGCCTCCCACTATTTTTCGGCGAGCCTCTAACCCTCTGTGGAGTGCTAGGGAAAAATTATTTCCTAGTGGGCTAGGATCCCGTTAAATAACACACAATCTTGACTTTGGCCAACAAATTGTATGATAATTAACTAGGTAGATCTCTAAGATCAATTGGATCCCATCCAATTCCTAGATCCAGTAGGTGGACATCCAAGTCCGAAACATATATCTTATATATGCCAATATATCCTATTGATGGTGTTTTCAGGACCTATGTTATTTAAAGAGTACGGCAGGGGTAAAAAGGGTAATTCCCTTCTTGGGCGAGATCATTAAAGCCGACCCGGCCACTATACAGTAAGAGACCGAGCACTTGATGATAGGTGACCGACCACTTGAGATCGAATGACCGGGCACTATAAGGTCGGCAGAAACACTCTCAGCATAAAAGATTACCATGACCGACCTCATGAAGACCGACCAAATGGTGAGACGTGTTCAAGATGACGACACCCCATTCTTGCGAATAAGATAAAACGAATTATCCTACTCTCACAAGGAAATAAAGTCAGAATCTGAAAAGGAATAAGAAAAGAGAAGGGAAAATCAGACTAGGAATCCTTGCAAGGAAAGAAGACTAAAGTTCAGTTGGCGCCGTCTGTGGGGAAGCAACAAAAAGCAACTCGCGTTGTAAGACAATGGCGGAAGGCTGAAACCACCAAACGTCAGGGAACTCGGCTGCGGATTGGATGGAGAAGATCAAGGAGAACCTGAGGAAGGAAAGAGAGGAAAACCAAATTCTGCTAAAAACCATAGTAGACCGGTTAGAAAAGGTAGAAGGAGTGCACAACGGAAAATTCGAGGCCGGGACTAGCCGACGAAGGAACGAAACAGCAGAGGGAAAAAGAATTATCGATACAAGTGAGGACGACAGACCCCGGAGGAGGGGTCCCTACAGGGTAAGGTCTGTGGTGGTGCAGAGAGATTCCCAGACCGAGGACACGTGAGAGGAAGAGGATGACAAATCGTCACCAGACCCCTCCTATGATGGCCCTCGCAACACCCGGCGAAGGGGAAAAGAATATGACGAAGAGGTACGAGAAGAAACCGACCACGAGAAGCACCATTCCCAAGATAACAGAAAGAAAGGAGACCGCAGGAGGCAGCATGGAACCAAAGACAGCAGCATGAAATCTTGGTTACGGGAGGAGCTGGCCAAATGGGGAGTATGCCCCAATACAGACAGAGGGGATGCCCAGGACGGCAGAGATGAGTCCCCCCTCATAGAAGAAATAAGGTCAGAGAAATTCCCAAAAAGATTCAGCATGCCAACCATGGCGCCATACAAAGGCCATACCGATCCCAAAACCTACATCGAAGGCTTCGTCCTACTGATGGAGGTACAAGGGGTAATAGGGGACGCCATTTGCAAAGTGTTCCCCTTAACCCTAGCCGGACCGGCCATTCTATGGTATAGAAGCCTAGCCCCAAGAAGCATCAGCAGCTTCGCACAACTCAGAAAGTCATTCATACGACACTTCAAGGGGGCTTGCGTCCCCAGAAAGATAATTGGAGAACTAAGACTTATGAAACAAGGAGACAATGAACCTTTGAAAATATTTATTGAAAGATACCACAATATGGTACTCGAAGTCGGAGGGTATGAATCCCCCGAAGCCCTGGAAAGCTTGAAGGGAGCTTTGAAAGTCGGGAGGCTATGGACCCACCTAAGGATCCAAGACACCCCGGACTACGCCACCGCCCTGGAGGTGGCCCGAAAATTCGTTTTATTAGAGAACGAGGAGAAAATACCCCGAAAAGGGAACACCATCAGAGAAAGAACCACAAGGGAAGGTGCCCCCCGCCGTGTAGAAAGAGAATCCAGAAGACCACCCCCGAAGCACAAGGAGTTCAAACCACTGCACCGTGACAACCAAGAGAGAAGGGCGCCGACCCAAGTAAACCATGTGGTCGGGGAAAATGCATTCATTCCCCTAAATAAACCACTGGGACAAATTGTCATGGAGATCCAGGGGAAAAGCCCCTTAGTAGAACCCGACCAAAGAAGATTTCCCCCGGACAAGAGGAACCAAAAGGCTTATTGCATACATCATAACTCCAGAGGACATGCAACGGACGGGTGCAGAGACCTGCAGGAGCAGGCGGTAGACTTAGTGAAAGAAGGCTATCTCAGTATGTACATAGACCATTCGGTTTTTGGGGTCGACCAAGTTGATAGCGGAAGTCATCAAGTCGGATGCGTGGAATGCTGAGATGCAGAGAGGATGTATTAAGAAGAGTCTTGCTTGTAGTGACCCTTGTAGAGCTGCAAGAAAGGCAACGAATCCCAAAAAGGTGAGTAAAACCTCTTCTGACTTAGGTTGACATTTGATTATGCTTGTTCGTGATGGCTCACACAATGGTTTTGATATTTGTTTACGGCTCGGGTCTGCTCTTGTACCGCCGAGACCGATGCCTCTTTCCGGCTCGGGTCTGCTCTTGTACCGCCGAGACCGAAGCTTCTTTCCGGCTCGGGTCTGCTCTTGTACCGCCGAGACCGAAGCCTCTTTCCGACTCGGGTCTGCTCTTGTACCGCCGAGACCGATGCCTCTTTCCGGCTCGGGTCTGCTCTTGTACCGCTGAGATCGATGTTTGTTACAGCTCGGGGTCAGGTTACGTCCCACCGAGTCGTGCTTATTGGCCTGGGGACGGAACATTCCCCCAGAACCAAATGCTCTAAGCTCGGGGTCCTCAGAATATTCAGGGACATACTCGATGCATAGGATCCGTGACAAGCATAGCACGGGGATAGATGATACCTCCGTGGCGATTGCTTGCTCCAGTGTTGCCGAACATAAGGAGGAACATGCCCTTAATGTGTCGAGCACTCTTTTTACCCGATGTAACGGATCCGTGGGAAAGCATAGCACGGGGGATGATGATGCCCCCGTGACGATTGCTAGCTCCAGTGATGCTGGACCTAAGGAGGAATATACCCTTAGCATCCCGGACACTCTTTGATCCATTCATCATTTGGATCCGAGAGAGGCGCAGCACGGGGATGCGTTGTGCCCCTATAGCGTGTGCCTGCTCCAGCGTGGTAAAGAGGAGCCCTCGTACAATACACAGGCTCCACAGTGACCCAACGTGTAGAGGATGTGCCCTTACCATTCAAACGCTCTACTGATCCAAATCCTGGTTCGCCGGGACACTGAATTGAAAGATTCAGAATTGTGTTTTGGAGGCCTCGGGCAGGACGCTGTTTCGAGGCATCCGTGCTGTTGTTTACACTTGTGAAAAGTTTTACTTTGGGACAAGTGCTAAAGTCACCCCCACCTTTTGATTTTATCTTCGAAAGTTTTGTTTTTATTTTTTTTTGCTGGTCTGGCAAGGGGACGTCCGTGCCAGATTCGGTAGGGCTTCACAAGGTTGATTCACTTCCATTCTGAGCAAGTCCCAAGGATTACTCGGCTCGGGGCTGGATTTGTTCCACCGAGACCACTTAGTTAATCTGCTCGGGGCTGGATTCGTTCCGCCGAGACCACTTGGTTAATCTGCTCGGGGCTGGATTCGTTCCGTCGAGGCCACTTGGTTAATCGGCTCGGGCTGGATTCGTTCCGCCAAGGCCACTTGATTATTAGGCTCGGGGCTGGATTTCGTTGCGCCGAGGCCACTTGATTATTTGGCTCCGGGCTGGATTTCGTTCCGCCGAGACCACTTAGTTATTCAACTCGGGTTCGGGGTACGTCCCACCGAGTCAGCCCTTCTGTCTGGGGACGTAACATTCCCTCAGGTCCAAGTGCCTTTCTTAGCTCGGGGTCGGGGTACGTCCCACCAAGTCAACCCTTCGGACTGGGGACGTAACATTCCTTCAGGTCCAAGTTCCTTTCTCAGCTCGGGGTCGGGGTACGTCCCACCGAGTCAGCCCTTCGGTCTGGGGACGTAACATTCCCCCAGATCCAAGTGTCTTTCTTAGCTCGGGGTCGGGGTACGTCCTACCGAGTCAGCCCTTCGGACTGGGGACGTAGCATTCCCCCAGGTCCAAGTGCCTTTCTCAGCTCGGGGTCGGGGTACGTCCCACCGAGTCAGCCCTTCGGACTGGAGACATAACATTCCCCCAGGTCCAAGTGCCTTTCTCAGCTCGAGGTCGGGGTACGTCCCACTGAGTCAGCCCTTCGGTCTGGGGACGTAACATTCCCCCTGGTCCAAGTGCCTTTCTTCATTCGGGGTCGGGTTACGTCCCACCGAATCAGCCCTTCAGACTGGAGACGTAACATTCCCCCAGGCCCGAGCATCTCTCACAGCTCGAGACAGGATCACATGCCACCGAGCACATGATCGTTAGCTCAGAGGCAAAATTTTCTCCTCACAATCGAGATTGGATCAGTCAGGGGTCAGGACCTCCAAATCTCTGGTACAGATATTACAGAGGATGAGTCATTTTTAGTTTGGACAACAAGAGGAACTTCATCTCCTGATGGAACGACCCAAGTAAGCAATTTGCTTTGAGATGGAGAATCGTTCTGAATAGGGTCAGCATCTCCAATAACCGAGGATATGAAGATAGAAACAGAAGACTTAGTTGATGGCGAATGTAATTTCTCTGCGATTCCTGGAGTGACCACCGACGGATTCATCGGCACACCATCTTTTTTATAGTTCCCGGCATCAACTCGCAAACTCGTTGTTACCGAGAACTAGGGGACAGATGTTGATGGTGTTTTCAGGACCTATGTTATTTAAAGAGTACGGCAGGGGTAAAAAGGGTAATTCCCTTCTTGGGCGAGATCATTAAAGCCGACCCGGCCACTATACAGTAAGAGACCGAGAACTTGATGATAGGTGACCGACCACTTGAGATCGAATGACCGGGCACTATAAGGTCGGCAGAAACACTCTCAGCATAAAAGATTGCCATGACCGACCTCATGAAGACCGACCAGATGGCGAGACGTGTTCAAGATGACGACACCTCATTCTTGCGGATAAGATAAAACGAATTATCCTACTCTCACAAGGAAATAAAGTCAGAATCCGAAAAGGAATAAGAAAAGAGAAGGGAAAATCAGACTAGGAATCCTTGCAAGGAAAGAAGACTAAAGTTCAACTAGGATTTCTTATACAAATAGGAGTCTGATTTCTATACTATTATAAATAGGAGGGCAGAGTATGTGTAAAAGGCATCAAAAATCAGTGATCAGAATCATCAAGCTCTGATTTGTAAACACAAAAAGATCTGAGAAGCGTATTGGAGTAATAAAAAGTACCATCCTGTTCTTGTCCGTAGACGTAGGTCGGATCCAAAATCCGCCGAACCACGTTAAATCTCCTTGTTGATTGGTGTGTTTATCTGTCTCTCGCTAAATTTGCTTTTGGCCCCCCATAACCAAACAAATTCACCGTTGAAGGAGGATTCATTCGGAGGTGATATTCCCGTATTACCCTGAGACCAAAATCCACCGTCAACATATCCAATATATTCCCTAACCTTTTTCCTCTGAATCAATTAAGCCTTGGCTTTGGCACAACAAACTTAATGATCCTAGTTAAGCGGAACCCATTGACCATGGAAAACTTCATAATCGATGTCGATGGACAAGAAGTGATCTTGACTTTGGCCAACAAATCACAACTTAGACAAGACACCGATATGGAACAAAGCCTTCATGATTCAAACACATCCGCGGCGGAAAAAGGTCTTGACTTTGGGCAACAAACCAGTGCCAATCTTGGATCTTGAGTAAGAATCACTCAATGGAAGGAAAGAACGCTTAATATGTGTTGAGGGTTTTTTCGCGTAATTGGCAACCAATTAATTATCTTTGTTAAGGTATCATCATCATAAACCCTTAAACATGCATTCTAAAAACATAATAAGGTGCGTATAAATAAAATAATAATGATATGCGGATGGATACTTAACACATTTTGTTCCTAGAACAAATCTCTCCATTTCCTCTCTCCTGCTAGCAAAATATTTACTTCTACCCGATTACATAACACTTCTAAATAAACCTCATTTACATTGAGGGGAATAGGTGAGAAGAGAAATACAAAGAGTCAAGAGGTAATAGGCTGGACACGCAGGTCCAATTAATAAATTCTAAGTTTATTACAATAATTTCCAAAATTGCCCTCACCCATCTAATATCCATCCGATATACATTATTCATACATCGCATCCATGTATTCACAAAAAGCATGTTATCAATAAATCTAATCCAATTAATTAATCTGAAATTAATGACCATCCAATGTTCAAACAACGATTTGCTTTTGCGCGAGTCCAACTCGTTTTATGAATAAGTACTCAAAGTACGAATTATATTAAACTACAACATTAAGTCCAATTTAATTTGTATTTAATACTAGTTCTATATTTAATTCTAAATTAAATCATTACACTTTTTAATGTGCCTTTACGACTTAGATTCTAAATCTAATCGTTACGGGTCTCAAAGCCCGATTAACATCCAATGTTAATTTAATTAATGTCCAATGGGCTTTTAATTAATTTCTTAAGGCATGGACTTTTGGTCAATATGGGTCAAACCCAAATACCAAAGCCCCATTTAAGGAATCACCCTTATTTGCCAAGAAACCAATTTAGGCCCATTAGGCCCAATTAAAGTTTTAAAGGTCCATTAGTTATATTTGGACTTTATGGATATGGTTTTGGGCCCAATTGGATCCAACCAATTAGCCTAAACCAAACTTGGCCCAACTAAGCCCATTAAGCCCAAATACAAATTTACAAGCCCAATTCCAAATTTGGCCCAATTAATTAAATTACCAAAATTCCAAATTTCATAATTTAATTAACCTAAAGTGTATGCCATAATTAATTAACCAAATTAATATTTTCAAAACATCAATCTACACAATTAATTATGCTTATTATCATCAAAATATGTCCAACACATTTGAATCAAAAATCAATCATTTTCATGCATAGTGGTCACGGAATTTGGGGATTTCTTTGTCTGATTCGGTTTCAATCCAATTAAATCCTAAATCAACATAACCCAAGTGACTTCAACTCATCCAATGATCAAAATCACAAAAATCACCATGACTTTAGGGCAGTCCAACTTTCAGCCAAGCCTTAATTTTTGGGGAAAAATTGATCCAATCCATTTTTCACAAAATTGATCACAAACAACTCCAAGTCATCCATATACAAGCATGCTCAAACAAGTAATTTAGTCAAAACATGCTCAAATCCAATTTACCCAAATTTTACCCTAAGTATATTTCATGCTTAAACAAGGCTCAAGATACCATTGTTGGGTTTCTAGGTTAGTCCTAAGAACAATTCAAGCATAGAAACATGTGTGAATACTCAAAAGAAGTATGGCGGAATCATACTTACATTGATCGGCTTTTGTGATGAGTGGAACAACAAAAATCTTCAAGCTCTTCCTCCAAGGTGCTCACAGTTTTTGGCCTCCATTTTGTGCTCCATTTCCTCGGCCAAGCTCCAAGCTTAGGTGTGTATTCCATGCCCACGGGTGGGTTTCCCTATCACCTTCGTAAGACTCCTAATGTGTGCTAGCACTCGGAAAAATTTGCCGCAAATCTTTCCCTTGTTCTTCTTTGTTCTCGGCAATTGCCAAGAAATTAGAAAGAGTTTGGCCCTTGGCCGTGAGGTAGAAGAGAGATGAAAGAGAGAATGAATCGGTTTTGTTTTTCAAAAAACTAATACCCAAATCAAAGTCAAAAAGTACAAGGCAATAAAGCCTTTCAACCACCAAAATCAATCATAAATAGTGACTAGTTGTCAATCACTCAAAGTGACAAGACATCCATCACTTGATTGACTAGTGATTTTACGCTTGATGTGACTTGTGGGCCACACTTGAATTCGAAATGCGAGTGGGCCCGCAAACACTCCCGGGCTCAGGTTCGCTAATTCTGAATTAACGAATTTTCCGTTGCGACGTAATTAAATCAAATTTAATTAAATAATTATTTCTAGCAGAATTACTATTCACGTCGCCAGCGAATTAATTCTAAATTAACTCGTTTGCCCGAATTAAAATCTAATTTTAATTCCACGTCGAAATCTAATTTCGTATAATATATCGAATATATTATATTATCGATTAATTCTAAATTAATCATTCTCTCTCTTTAATTAATATTTTATCCCAGATAAAATATCTCCGTAATTAATCCCAGATTAATTTTCTCTCTCTTATAATTAATCCCAGATTAATAAAGTGCGAGTCATACGTCATCGATGAATCTTCGGGAAGCGACCCATGAGATCCTTGGATATGTTGGCAGTAAATCCGGTCATCGGACTATCTGAACACGTACGTACCTAGTACTACGTTTTTACCAATATACAAGACATGGTTGGCTTCTAGCAAAGCACCGTGCCTACCAAATTCTCCATAAATATTTTTATAGGAATATGTGATCTATATCAGGCGTAGTATACGTAGTATTGCGTATTACGATCCAGTATGGGATGTCACGTGCTAGGCCTGGGGCTGGAATTGTGTCTGCCCCGTACGAAGCACATATCGGATCTCTGGTAACTAGTCTCTATAATCGGATAATCATGACCTAGTAATATAATCCCGATGACTGTAGTACATAAGAGCACCAGTTCCGTATCCTACGTGATCATCATCTCCACTATGACTGGAGTGATACTTCCATCTTGACATCACACCCAATACACTACGATTCTCAATATACCCAGAAGAGGCGTACACAGAACCTGTTAAAGCCCTGGATGACCAAAACCAAAGTATATTGATTGTCGCAAGTATTAGCGGTGCAAGTCTCAGGTTAAGACCAAATACACCTACCCTAATTCGGACTTACATAGACACATAGTCATACTACCAATGGAATTCCGAGGGGTGTATCTAGAGCGAAGCTGTTTCCGTACCATCGGTAAACACAACCTCCTATTACACTTGCACGAGTATCCTATTCCCAAATATATGAGACCTATGTTGTTATGCTCCCACAACGCGCACAAGTATAATACTAGTCTATTCCGCATTATCGATGTCCAATCTCGATAATACTACGACTTGGGATATTTAATGATTAAACCTTTGTGGATTGATACTGTCTCATATCATCTCAATCCGGAACTAATCATAGGGACCTTTTATCATTTATACATCTTGGTAATCTAATTACAAATGATAAAAGAGTAATTTCCTTTGTCACATAGTTAATTTGTACAACAACACCATGATCTGTACAAATAGTGATGCTATGGGTCATAATTGTCCAACATTATATTCCCAAATGATATCTTCATGAGACCGTTCCTGCAATTGATAAGGGCATCAACTGTAGCAAGAAAAGGTCTACCTAAGATAAGTGGAATTTTTGACTCAGTGTTAACCACAGATTGAGTGTCCAAAATCAGGAAATCAACATGGTAGTAGATTTTATCAATTTGCAGTAAAACATCCTCAACTACTCCCTACGGTGGTCTGATAGAGCTATCAGCTAACTATAAATCCACTGATGTATGCTTAATCTCTCCAAGTCCTAGCTGCATATAGATAAAATATGATATGATATTAACACTAGCACGTAAATCTAATAAAGCCTGACCAAACTCATATGTGCCAATGTGGCAAGTAATAGTGGGGCATACTGGATCCTTGTATTTGGTGGGGCCCTCTGATCAATCAGAGAACTTGCTTGTTCTGTTAAGAATGTAGTCTTCTTCATATGATGCTTTCTCTTCATGGTGCATAGGGTTAGGGTTGGAGCTCTGAGCGCCAATTTTAATATGTATTTCCTTGTAAATACTAATGTAACATTTTATTATGAATAAAATATTAAGTTTCTTTTATATAACATCCTCTTTTATATGGTAAAGATATAACAGACCTTAGAATGATTAGTTATGATATTGTTGCAAAAGAGTCGCAACTGACATTGAGTTGTATCATGACATTGTCATTCTTAGACAGTTCCTGGTCAAGGTTTACACTACTTTGTCCATAAAGTTAATCTGTTGAGACCGGCATATGTCGTATATTGGAATCTTGGATTCCGATGGTTTCTTAATGAACCTTGAGTATTGGAGACTTGTATAGACGTGTAGGTGTTTATAGCGGATAAACACTGAACGACTTACCAAATATTCTTAATTGATGGTAAGATACCACTATGGATATATGAGTTATCCTCCACACTTAGATGGTAGTCACATCACCGATCTATTTAGATCAGACCTCCACTTGTTCATTCGATGTGGACTGATGCTCAGGATATCCTGTGTGTATCAAGATAGGATCTGTCAGTTCTATGTACAGAGTATAGGTATTCAATATCGAATTAGCAATCTGTTAAATCCATTAGTTCTAAGTGTTATTATGGGATTGCTAATAAAAACGTCGATGTGATTATATCTATAGAGATTTGACGTTTACATCTATATCTCTGGAATAATCCGGATACCTATGACGGAGGGATTATACGTATGCAGTGACCTCAACTTGTATGGTTTAGAGAGTTTCTCCGTGTTCGTCATAATTTACGGGTGGGTGAATTATGGACACGAAATTTGATTTTGTGACGGATATGCCCGAACTTAGAGAGTCTCACTAATGAAATATAGTCGTTGAGTACTAGGGGAACTTTTATGAATAATACTGATTATTTATAACTCGTTTAACGGTTAAACGAAAAATACATGCAAAGAGACCTAATGGTCATTTCCTAATTAATGTGTATTTTTTTAATATTTGATATTATTAAATACACATTAATTTATTGTCAAATTATGATATTTGACGTATATCATTAATATATGTATTTGAGATATTTAATGTAAATATAATATATTTATTTAAGATATTTGTACTTAATTATTTAATAGTTAAATAATTAAATTAATTAAAAAAGAAACTAAATATCTTTTTCATGATTTAATTTTGGAAATGGCATGATATTATTGGTGACACTTGTAGTTTTACTTTATATAAGATAAGTGATATCCTTAATTGAGTAAAACTTGTACCAATACAAATGGAACAAAAAAAAAATTGTTATTTTTTTTTGTTAAAATCGGCCAAGGGAAATGTTTTAACAAAATTATTTTGTTTTTCATTTTCAACACTTAGACAAGTTACAAAAATATTTACAAAGAGAGTTGAGAAAAAAGGTGGAGTAAAAGAAAGAAAACAAGGGCAAAAACTTGGTATTTTGTAAGTATTTTCATACTTTCTTCTACATGGAAATTGTTTCTATTAATCTTAGCTTCAATTTGTGTTTCTAATTTGATGTCTCTACTCTTTGAGTTTATAATTAATTGTGTTTGAAGCTTGTTGGAGGTGTTTTGCATGTTAGATTAATTAATAAGCTAATTAGGAGTAATTAAGCTTATTTGATTAATTAGTGATTTATGTTGCTATTCTAGAGTTACTTAGCCACTCATATATGACCTATAATTGTTCTTGAGTTGTTTCGTGGTGGTGAGACTTGATTGGTGTGGTATGAATCAGATTAAAGTGTTTAATTTGTTTAATTTGGTTTAATTTGTCAATTTATGGAAATTGTAAAAGTAGGGTTCATAATCCCCTCCAAATTTGGATTTTTCATATATGTGATGTAATTTGATGTATATATGATGCATATTAAATTTGGGATTGATTGGATTTGATGTTGACATGTTTTGAACTAAAAATGACCAAATTACAATTCCTGAAAAATTAAGGGTGCTATCGGCAATTTCCAAAATTTTGGGGATTTATGTTTTAAATTGTATTTTCATGTATTAGATATGTATAAATCATTTTGGGATTGATTTGGAATCAATTAAATATGTATTTGACTATTTAAGGACCAAAATGATCAAATTGTAAAATTTGGGGGCAATTCAGCAGTTAATAGAAATTTGATTTCTTGGGTTAAAATTTATGATTTTAAGTATTGGTTAATTAAATAAATAAGTTTATTTAATTGATCCAAGAAAAAGTTTTGCAATCGAAAAAATCAGATTTTCCGTGTTCCGCTGCGTTAACCTTGTAATTCCCTATTAAACCCCAACAAAATGGTATCAGAGCGAGTGTGATTCTGGACACCCGATATGACTAAACCTTAAAATTCAATGTTTAATTTAATCTTTAATTTATACAATCATGTGTTTATTTAATTTGATTAAATAAAGTAAAAGCATCTTTTGCGGAAAAAAAAATCCATATTTGAAAATAAGGTTTTTTATTTAATATGTATTTGATGCATATTAATTGGTTCATCTTGTCAATACCGCTTATCGATAAATTTTCTACGAATATATCTGAGAACGTGCCAAAGTTGTGAGGATATGGCCGGTAGAAATTTATATGTACTGGATATATTTGATATTAGGTGAATTCAAGTGAAAGCGGAATCGTGAACGTGCCAAAGCTATTAGGGTTTTGCAAGTATCTTGAATTTATCATTGACAAGTTTAACCTTGGTACGCCTTCTTGTGAACGTGCCAAAGCTGTCACAATGAGAAACGACCAGGACCGAAAACCCAGGAGTCACTATTAAGTGATCGACAATGAGTTGTCTACCTAATGAATATACATAGGCGAGAACGTGCCAAAGTTGTGAGCTAAAATATATTCATGGGGTCCACCTTTCACTATTATGTTATGATTTGATTATCACATTTTTTTGTATTCTGTTTGGGGATTACAGTTTTGCATGAAATAGTGGGAGGGTCATTTTTAGATTAAAAATCCATGATCTATTTAATGCTTTTTGATATAATATGAAACTATTTTATCTGCTAATTATTTATTCGCTATCTATTTGATAGATTTGCGATGGCAGTACCTATGCCAAACCCTTTTGCTCATATGCTTGATACGAATAGGCTTAAGTGCACTGAGAATTTTTCCGATTGGGATATGGATTTGAGGATTTTCCTCGAATCCGAGAAGCTGGGATACATATTGGAAGGTCAATTACTGCTTGCTATATCTCCAAATGCATCCCCTGAAGAATTTGAGACATTCCATATATGAAAGGATGATGATTTAAGAGTTAAATCATTCATACTTAGTTCTCTTTCTTGTTAGCTTAAGAAGCAATACTTTGAGATGCACGATGCATAAAACATGATGGCACAACTTCATGAATCGTTCATGAACTAGGAACAGGTCGTGGTTCATAGAGTTGCAATGGAACCATTCTAAACTTGATGAGGGGTAGGCTGTGAGCCCGTATGTGCTTCATTTGATCGATTTGATCAAGAAATTGAGGTGCAGTGACTTCCCTCTCAATGAAACTCTAGGACGTAGTGTCATACTCGGTTCGTTCTCGGCGTCATATCGCTAGTTTTTTATGTACTTCAACATGAATGAGATTCATTGCTCTTACCATAAGTTGCACAAGATGCTTCTCACAACAGAGGAAGATTTAAGGAAATGAGTTCCGACTCGCCTTCCGAAACCCACTTCACTTTCCACTTCTTCCCAATCCAAGTCGAAGGGGAAGAAAACAAAAGGAAAGAAGAAGAAAGGTTTCAATGTTCCTCCGCAGGCTAAGGTAGCGAAGCCCAAGAGAGCTTCGGAAGATAAGTGCCACCACTGCCAGAAAGTCAGGCACTGGAAAAGAAACTGTCCGGACTATCTTGCAAAAATAAGGAAGGAAATAGCATTGACATCATGTACTTTTATTTTTCATATTATTGATATCTCATTGGCTTGTGAAGCTATGACATCTAATTGGATTTTAGACTCTGCTTATCCTATTCATATTTGCAATACGTTGCAGGTGCTGACAGAAAGTAGACGGCTAAAATCTGGGGAGATGCAGTTGCGATTCGGGAGTGGCGACTCTCTGGATGCGATTACAGTGGGCATATGCGAGATTCCCTTATCCAGTGGGAGACTTTTGTTAAATGAATGCTATTTTGTGTCAGGATATGTGGCGAATATTATGTTTTTTATTTTAGATACTGAAAGATATAATGTAAATATTAAGAATCGTTCTTTGTATTTATATTATAGAAATAATATTCAAATCCTTTATTTTCAAATGAGCATAGTCATTGCATATTGCGTACCTCACAAGATATCTTTAATACTGGGATTAATAAACGTAAATAATCTGATATAAATAATACTGAACTGTGGCACATGAGGTTGGGTCATATGCGTGAAACGACTAACCCAATTGGTTAGGAATGGTTTGATACATGATCTTACCATTGAACCTTATCCAACTTGCGAATCTTGTATTCGGGGTAAAATGACCAAAGCCCCATTTTCGGGTGTTGGACACCGAGCCACTGACTTATTGGAACTCGTACATTCTGATGTATTTCGTCCCATGAGTCAGACTGTACACAGTGGTTTTTCATACTTCATCACCTTTTCTGATGATCTGTCACGGTACATTTATGTTTATTTGATGAAACATTAATCGGAAACCTTTGAAAAGTTCAAAGAATTCTGAAATGAAGTTGAAAAATAGACTGGTCAATATATTAAATGCCTTCGATCTGATCGAGGCAGTGAATATATGAGTGGAGAGTTCACTGATTATTTAAAGGAGAATGAGATTCTCGCTCAATATACTCCTCTGGGTACTCTGCAGTACAATGGAGTATGAAAGAGGAGAAATCATAAATTATTGGATATGGTCCGATCGATGCTGAGTTATACAGATTTACCTAATTACTTATGGGGTTATGCTCTTTTAACTTCCGCACATCTTTTGAATAAGATTCCTTCCAAAGCTGTTTCTACAACTCCGTATGAGATATAGAGTGGTAGGAAACCGAATCTTATTTATGTTAAGATTTGGGGGTGTCCTGCATATGTCAGGATGCCTCAGCAGAATAAGCTTTTGCCTCGAGGGCATAAGTTTAGGTTTGTTGGATATCTTTTAAATACGAAAGGATATTTGTTCTATGATACCGAGCATCAAAATATGTTCGTAGCTCGATTCACAAATTTCTAGAAATAGAATTTTTGTCTGAAGGTGGTGATCATAGACAGGTTGAACTTTATGAAGTATAACCTAACTCCAATTAACCAACAGAGGAACCTGAAGTTCAAGAAGATGAAGAACCTTCAACACACAAACTCTATAGGTCACAAAAGCTATCTAGACCTCAAAAATACCTGTATTTGATACAATAAAATAGTCTCGATGTTCTCTTAGTTGAAGAGATTGACCATTTTACCTATAGAGGATCGATGTTGGACATCGACTCCGTGAAGTGGCAAGACGCCATAATCTGAGATGGATGCAATATATGAGAATCAAGTTTGGAACTTGGTCCCACTTCTCGAATGAATTGTTCCAATTGGCTATAAATGGATTTACAAGAGGAAGCGAGGGCCCGATGGAAAGGTTGAAACCTTTAAGGCTCGACTAGTAGCTAATGGTTACTCTCAGCGACCTAGTGTCAACTACTATGAAAATTTTTCGCCAGTTGCGATGCTAAAGTCTATAAGGATTTTGTTGTCAATTACCACTTATCATGATTACGAGATTTGGCAAATGGATGTCAAAACGGCTTTTCTAAATGGATTTTTTGACGAAGAAATCTATATAGAACAGCCGGAGGGTTTTGCATCCAATGAAAACTCGGGCATGGTATACAACCTGAAGAAGTCCATTTATGGACGTAAATAGGCTTCACAAAGTTGGAATCTTCGATTCGACGAGATAATCCAATTGTCTGGTTTTCTCAAGATTTCAGAAGAATCCTGTGTGTATAAGAAGATAGTGGGAGTATGGTGGTATTTTTAATTCTCTATGTTGATGACATCCTTATCATTGGGAATGATATCGGGATGATGCAAGGCATCAAAGTTTACCTCAGTAAGAATTTCTCCATGAAGGACCTGGGTGAAGCTTCTTATGTCTTAGGCATGAAACTCTATAGAGATAGAGAAAGGAAGCTTATTGGGTTATCTCAATCAACGTACATCGATAAGACCTTAAAATAGTATAATTTTGGTAACTGTAAGACAACAAACATACCATTCAGACATGGCTTACTTCTTTCTAAGAAGATGTTTCCGTAAACAGAAGATGAGAAGATTATAATGTCTAATCAATCTTATGCTTCGTGTTTGGACATCATCATGTATGCCATGTTATGTACTAGACCTGATATCAGCTTTGCAGTTAGTGTGACTAGCAGATATCAGTCCAATCCAGGAAATGACCATTGGATGGCCATTAAACATATCCTCAACTATCTTAAAGGTACTAAGGATAAGTTTATTATTTATAGAGGAAACGAACTACAAGTTAACGGGTATACGGATTTCGATTTCCAATCGGATTCTGATAATGTAAAGTCTACATCAGGATTCGTGTTTACCCTTCATGGAGGTGTAGTTTGTTGGAAGAGTTCCAAATAGGGGTCGGCAACTGATTCCACCATAGAGGTGGAATACATTGCAGCTTCTGACACTGTAAAGGAAGATGTTTGGGTTAGAAACTTTATCACAGAATTAGGAGTAGTCCCAAGTATCAAGAATATGAGTCTGTTATACTGTGATAATACTGGAGCCATTGCGTAAGCAAAATAACCAAGGATGCATAAGAAGTCGAAGCATGTGGAACGAAAGTACCACATCATTCGAGAGATTGTGTCGCCAAGGGACATTGTCATGTGCAAGGTACCGAGTGAAGATAATGTAGCAGACCCGCTTACCATGGCCATACCTCCAAAGTTATTTGATAAACACGTGGAGTCGATGGGTATTAGATACAATCGATATTGCCACTAGAGCAAGTGGGAGATTTTTATAGGGTTGGTGCTCTGAGCGCCAATTTTATTATGTATTTCCTTGTAAATACTAATGTAACATTTTATTATGAATAAAATAATAAGTTTCTTTTATATAACATCCTCTTATATATGGTAAAGACATAACAGACCTTAGAATGATTAGTTGTGATATTGTTGCAAAAGAGTCGCAACTGACATTGAGTTATATCATGAAGTTGTCATTCTTAGACAATTCCTGGTCAAGGTTGACACTACTTTGTCCGTAAAGTAAATCTATTGAGACTGGTATATGTCGTATATTGGAATCTTGGATTCCGATGGTTTCTCAATGAACCTTGAGTATTGGAGACTTGTATAGTCATGTAGGTATTTATAGCGGATAAACATTAAACGACTCACCAAAGATTCTTAATGGATGGTACACTAACATCAATAAGAATCTTCTCGGGTTGAGTGAGCATAGTAATTCTTTGACTTGAGATACCACTATGGATATATGAATTATCCTCCACACTTAGATGGTAGTCACGTCACCGATCTATTTATATCAGACCTCCGCATGTTCGTTGGGTGTAGATTGATGCTCAGGATATCATGTGTGTATCAAGATAGGATCCTTCAGTTCTGTGTACAGAGCATAGGTATTCAATATGGAATTAGCAATCTGTTAAATCCATGGGCCCGTGGTACACTGTAGAAAACTAGAAATTAGTTCTAAGTGTTATTAATGGATTCCTAATAAAACCGTCATCATGATTATATCTATAGAGATTTGACTTTTACATATGTATCTCTAGAATAATCCGAATACCTGTGATGGGGGATTATACTTATGCAGTGACCTCGTCCTATATGGTTCAGATAGTTTATCCGTGTTCGTCATAATTTACAAATGGGTGAATTATGGACATGATATTTAATTTCGTGATGGATATGCCTGAACTTAGAGAGTCTCACTTATGAAATATACTCGTAGAGCACTAGGGCATCTTTATAAATAATACTGATTATTTATAACTTGTTTAACGGTTAAACGAAAAATACATGCGAAATGGACCTAATGGTTATTTCCTAAGTAATGTGTATTTGTAGTTATTATTTGATATTATTAAATACAATTAATTAATTGTAAAATTATGATATTTGAATATATCATTAATATATATATTTGAGATATTTAATGTAAATATAATACATTTATTTAAGATATTTGTATTTAATTATTTAATGGTTAAATAATTAAATTAATTAAAAAAACTAAATATATTTGTCATGATTTAAGTTTGGAATTGACAAGATATTATTGGTGACACTTGTAGTTTTACTTTATATACGATAAGTGTTATCTTTAATTGAGTAAAACTTGTACCAATACAAATGGACAAAAATAAAATAATTGTTATTTATTTTTTTTGTTAAAATCGGCCAAGGGAAATGTTTTAACAAAATTATTTTTTTTTTCATTTTCAACACTTAGACAGGTTACAAAAATATTTACAAAGAGATTTGAGAGAAAATGTGGAAGAAAAGAAAGAAAACAAAGGCAAAAACTTGTTATTTTGTAAGTATTTTCATACTTTCTTCTACATGAAAATTATTTCTATTCATCTTAGCTTCAATTTTTGTTGCTAAGTTGATGTCTCTACTCTTTGAGTTTGTAATTAAATGTGTTTGAAGCCTGTTGGAGGTGTTTTGCATGTTAGATTAATTAATAAGATAACTAGGAGTAATTAAGCTTATTTGATTAATTAGTGATTTATGTTGCCATTCTAGAGTTGCTTAGCCACTCATATATGACCTAGAATTATTCTTGAGTTGTTTCATGGTGGTGAGACTTGATTGGTGTGGTAAGGATTGGATTAAAGTGTTGAATTTGTTTAATTTGGTTTAATTTGTCAATTTGTGGAAATTATAAAATTAGGATTCATAACCCCCTCCAAATTTGGGGCTTTTCATATATGTGATGTAATTTGATGTATATATGATGTATATTAAATTTGGGATTGATTGGATTTGATCTTGACTCATTTTGAACTTTCGGAAAATTATGGGTGCTCTCGCCAATTTCCAAGATTTTGGGGATTTGTGTTGCAAATTGTATTTTCATGTATTAGACATGTATAAATCATTTTGGGATTGATTTGGAATCAATTAAATATGTATTTGACTATTTGGGGGCAATTCGGTAATTAACAGAAATTTAATTTCTTGGGTTAAAATTTTATATTTTAAGTATTGGTTAATTAAATAAATAAGTTTATTTAATTGATCCAAGAAAAAATTTTGAAATCGGAAAATTCTGATTTTCTGCGTTCTGCTGCGTTAACCCTGTAATTCCCTATTAAACCCCAACACATAGATCCTTCAAAACCTTGGCATATGTGGGAACCTGTTTGATCATATGTAACAAATGAAGGTTAATCTTTACTTTTTTAAATGTTCTAGGATCTCACCATTAGGGTATGTAGCTCTCGCAGTAGGCCTAAGAGCTTGAGGGAAAGGTACTCTAACTGGGCTCTGTGTCTCTTGTTCTTTCTGAGGAATATTGGTACTAATATATTTGGGGTCACCTATAATGTTGAAGGTTTCCTGCAAGCCTACCTCCTTACCACTCCTATTGATTATGTCATTAACACCTTTTACATTGGATGCTTCATGATCTACATGTACCATGTGTTTCCCTTGAGGGTTTGATTGAGCCTGAGATGGAAACTTTCCTTGTTCTTGCACACTCAGGACATTAGTCAACTTAGAGACTTGACTCTTTATTTCCTTATTATCTTCAACCACATGAGCTATCAGTGACTCAAACCTTTGATTAGTTTTACTCTGGGCCTCTATAAATGCATGCACAGTGTCCTCTAAAGAATTTATAGGAATGGCAGGTGTGTGATACTGTGGGGCACTATAACTTCTAGGCTGTGATGTTTGAGTGGGCTATTGAGACTCATATTTCCAACTAAAATTTGGGTGGTTCCGCCAACCATGATTATAAGTGTCTGAATGTGGTGTATAAGGTTTCTTGTACATCCCTACAATGTTACATTGGTCCTCATACATTTCCCTCGTCTCACCATATAAAGGACATTATTGGGCCAGATGGTCAATCCTCTTAAACATAAAACATAGCCCTTGAGGATCTAATTGGGCTACCACATGTATAGTTTTGCTATCTTTGGCTTTTAAGCCTCATATCTCTCTAGTTAATAGTTCAACATGTGCTCTGAGACTATCATCTTCCCTAAAGTGGTGTATGTATTTTCCAGAAGGGGTGGATCGTGTCTTATCAGTGCTATCCAAGGCATTAGGTCCAGTCCAAGTTTAGGATTTTTCGGCTAGGTCATTTAAGTACTTGAGTGCCTCATCACGGTCCTTTCAGATAAATTCATCATTGCATATTGTCTCAACGAATTGGAGCTCCCTAGGGGTTAGACCATCATAAAATAACTCACTAAGCGCCAACTCTCATACCCATGGTGAGGACAACTAGCTAACATCTCCTTAAACCTCTCCCAAGTTTGATAAAGGGTTTCACTATCTTTCTGGGAGAAATTAGAGATTTGTCTTTTCAAAGCATTTGTCTCATGGTGTGGGAAGTATTTATTGAAAAATGCTTTTGTCATCTCACCCCATGATCCTATTGAACGAGGTCTCAAAGAATACAACCAGATTTTTACTATATCCTTAAGGTCAAAAAGGAAGAACTTAAGTCTAATTGTGTCTGAAGTCCCAAACCGATCATGGAAGGTTTCTACGACTTCTTCAAACTCTCTAATGTGCACATAAGGGTTCTCATTCTCCAAACCATGAAAGGTTGGGAAGTACTGAATCATTCCAGGTTTAAAGTCTATATGTGGTGCATTAGGAGGAAACATTCTGCATGATGGTGTAGCTATGCGAGTGGGGTGCAGGTACTCCTCAAGAGTCCTAATGGGTGGCCTCTCATAATCACTCATTTTGTGTGTGCTAGATGTAGATGGTGTGGCAAAAAGGTTATCAAACAAACTTTCTGAGTCTGAATCTTCCTGGTTTACTCTAACAAATCTACTCAACTGATCTATAAGTCTAGGCATGCATCAAAACACAAATAATACGAGAAACATAAATAAAAGAATAAAACTAAAATTAAAAACCAAACTAATACTAAAATTGAAATAAAATAAATAAAATAGAAAATAAAAATAATAAAAAAATAAAGATGGAACGAAGTTACCGCTTTGTTGTTGACTAAGCAAACCTGCTCCTTTTGCTTGTAAACCGTCTTCCCGGCAACGACGCCAAAATTTGATTACGCTCAAAAAGTACTTATGGTTATCGCAGTATAGTTGGGGTGTCGATTCCTCAGAGAGATGGTGACAAAGAACTAATTCACTTAAACAAAACGTCAGCAATAACTTAATTAAATAGAATAATTGAATTGGTAATGTAAATTAAAGATTACGAAAAATACTTAAAGGTTATCAGTAGAGAGAAGCAGCAAAGCGTTAGGAATCCCTCTTGTATCAAATCCATATATTCAGTAATTGATTCCTTTTATTATTCAATTGAAGGTTTCACATCTCAAACCAACAATCAGAAGACATTTCAATAAAAAAAACATATTAAATTCTAAGGTAATCGATGAATTATTTTCTCTATGTTAACAACACACTATGTTATTGTTATGACCTATCTAACGTCGACAATATACCCATATGAAATACTGCAGCAGAAGATTAACTCATAAAACAACATAACCAGTCACAACTGGGTTTCCTAATCACACATAGAAGAAGCATGACTATTCTTATATGCAATTTGGTAAAACATAATACAAATCATCAATTATATTAAACGTTGAAGAATATTCATGAATAAAAAACATGAATATGAGAACTATTTACAAGAGTTCATCCTTAGCTTTGCCTAGGAGATTAGTTCTCCATAGAAGAAAGAGAGACATAGTCTGGATAGATCGGAGAAACATTCTATCTAGTATGAAGCTTTCTGGTTCTTCTCTCTCAAATATGTGATTTCCACTATTTGTTGTGTGTTTTTTTCTCCTCTTTTAGGGTTTTGGACGAGCTTGGGTATTTATAGGGAAGTCCTGGAGTCATTATGCGCATAAAATACGACCTAATTAAGATTTTGGAACTTTGCCGGGACGCCTGAAAGTGGCGTTGCGGCACCCAAATTACGGGAAAAATGTATGGGAAGAGGCTGAGGAGGCTCCGCGGCGTCAGAAAGTGGGCGCCGCGATGCCAGTGTAATTTTGTGGTGTAGTGCGTTCTGCGTCTCTGCTCTTCCCGCGTGCTTCTGATGCATCCGTAAGGTCCCAAAACATGTACAATTGCTCCAATCTTCATGTTCCATTGCTTTCTAATAACAAGACATAAAATAAACTATAATTAATATCAAATACGTAATAATCAAGCCGAATTAATGATGTTCAAACTACACTTTCATGCACTTATCAGTAACCCATGCGATGAGAACTTAAATTGGTGATTTCGTGTTTGATTTATATATATATATATATATATTATACATACATGATTGACATGTTAGTTTAAAGATGATAGTTAAGGTATATTCTTGAGAATGAAGTTCGAGATTACTTATGTTTAGGATAATCGACTACCAAAGGTATGGATCCTTATTATTGATATGATATGTAGTGAGACATGAAATGAGCTTAATGTTTATGTGTATATATGGATGTGTGGAAGTGTATGAATCGGTACCAATATGTATTCGTGTATGTAAATGTATGAGTATGTATAAACCTGTGTATAAGCATATGAATACATATTTGTATATGTATGAGATGAATGGATATGTATGATTTGGGTATAAAGGATAGGTAAAGGAAATAAGTTATGACTTCAGAATTTGTACTAGTACGTGTAGATGTACGTCATTAGGATAAGTTTGTTATTGATTAATGTATATGATTTAGCAGTTTAGAGGTTGAGTTGGTATAGGCTAAGTCATTTTTGAGTGATGGAAGTTCGTGATTGATTGATTACGTATATGAATGTTGAATGTTAATTGATAAGTAAAGAATGTGAGGATTGTAAAGGTCATGGTATCAGAATTCGAATTAATAAGTATATTCATATGTTTGATATATATAAATACTCAAGCTGTTAAAATCTCAAAACTTTCTCAAAACTTTCTTACATAAGAAATAAATGATAAATTAATATAGCTAACGCCCTAAAGCATTTAAAATAAATATCGATCAATAACAAGTAAATATAAATTAACTTTGAAAGAAAAAACGTCCACTCACAGATAGAGTATTTTCGGAGAACATGCTTGGATCGTTGATAAGACTGCGGTTCCTTAGCCAACGCTATAGCCCCGTTATTGTCACAATACAATGGAACGGGCTCAACTGCTTACGGAACTACTCCTAATCCAATTAGGAATTTACGGATCCAAACTGCCTCTTTTACTGCTTCAGCTGCAGCAATATACTCCGCTTCTATTTTTGAATCGGCAACAGTCTCTTGCTTGGAAGATTTCCAACTTACTACTCCGTTATTCAAACAAAATATGTACCCTGATTGCGACTTACAGTCGTCTTTATCGGCTTGGAAACTTGCATCGGTAAACCGAGTTACCTCAAGTTCTCTATCTCCATAGATTAAGAAAGCATCCTTAGTTCATCTAAGATACTTAAGGATATTCTTAACTGCCATCCAGTGACCATCACCTGGATCGGCCTGATAGCGACTACACATGCTCAAAGCATACGAGACATCAGGTTGCGTACATATCATGGCATACATGATCGATCCGACTGCCGAGGCGAACGGTATCCGACTCATGTTGTCTCTCTCATCTTGAGTTTTAGGACACATGTCCTTAGATAGAGTGACGCCATGTGACACTGGCAACAGTCCCCTCTTGGACTGATCTATGTTGAATCTCTTCAACACTTTGTCAATGTACATGCTCTGGGAGAGTCCAAGTAGCTTTCTAGATCTATCCCGGTAGATCTTTATTCCTAGAATAAAGGCTGCTTCTCTCAGATCCTTCATGGAGAATTTTAATGAAAGCCAAGCTTTCACCGATGATAACATGGGAATGTCATTGCCAATAAAAATACATCATCAACGTAAAGGACAATGAATGTCAGTGCGCTCTCACTAACCTTCTTATATACACAAGGATCATCCTCGTTTTGCACGAAATCATATTCTTTTATGATCTCATCAAAACGTTGGTTCCAAGAACGTGATACTTGCTTCAATCCATAAATGGATCGATTTAACTTACAAACCTTGTTTGCAAGTCTTGGTACGACAAAACCGTTAGGCTGTTGCATATAAACATCCTCCAAAAGGTTTCCGTTAAGGAAAGCGATTTTGACGTCCATCTGCCATATCTCGTAATCGAAATATGCAGCAATTGCAAGCATTATCCGGATGGATTTAATCATGGCAACGGGTGAAAAAGTTTCATCGTAATCGACACCATGTCGTTGACGATACCCTTTCGCTACAAGCCTAGCTTTATACGTTTGTATGTTGACATCCATGTCGGTCTTCCTCTTGAAGACCCATTTGCATCCAATAGGCTTTACGCCTTCTGGTGCATCAACCAGTGTCCAAACTTGGTTGGTGTACATGGAATCTATTTCGGAATTCATGGCATCTTGCCATAAACCGAGTCGATACCTTATATCGCTTCTTCATACGTAGCTGGCTCATCTTCCTCAATAAGATTAATATCCACATGAGGTAAGATCAGAAACCCATACCTCTCAGGTTGTTTTCTGACTCTCTCCGACCTTCGCGGTCCTTTTGTATTCAAAGATTATGGTGCAGTTTCATCTCTGATGGACTGTTCATGTTCTGTTAAGGATTCTGTGTCAGGAATAGTATCACTCCGATTTTCATCAGTTCTACTTTCCTCCCACTGATCACTGTATTTAGGAATACCTTCTCAAGGAAAACCGCATGTAGAGCAACAAATACTTTTTTTCTCTTGTGGGTGATAGAAGTAATATCTTTTGGTTTCCCTAGAATATCTTAGAAATAGGCATTTATGCGATTTGGGTTCAAGTTTGGTACCTTCCAAACGTTTGACGTATGCCCAGCAACCCCAAATCTTCAGGAATGAGAAACTCGGTTTCTTTCCTATCCATATTTCATATGGAGTCTGTTGAACAGACTTTGACGGAACCTTATTCAAAATAAGTATTGCACTGTTCAATGTGTTGGTAAAATCTAAGGTCCCAAGATCAAATCAAGACATGAAAACATGCATGAATACATCAACGGAGGTAGCGGAATACTCACATTGATCAGTTATGTCGATTTGAAGATGAATCATGCCCAAAAACGCACTGCCTTTGTAAGCCCACTGCAGCAGTCCTGCTCACTGTCTTGGCAGTTTCGGGTCTCAAAACGAAGCTCCAAACTCCATCGGATGAGTCCCGCCTCATGGTCGAACCTCCCTACCACCTTCGCAGACTTGTAAGTGTGCTAGCACTTGATTTCTCACCATGAGAAACCACTCTTGGCTTCCCTTTGTTCACGCCATTTCTGGTTCCAAAACAGTGAAGATTTTCTTCATTTGGGCGTGAGAGAAGAGAGAAAATGAGAGAGAAGAAGTTTGTGTTAAGTTAAAATGATTTACCAAAAATCAATTTATATTTATGCCATAATTTTTATTAAATTAATAATAAAATTATGACACAAAACATGCAATGGCTTAGAGTGTCAAACACTCAAACTCCATGCAATGACATTGAGTGCAATGTACACAATCTACATGCAAAGCATTAGAATGACATGTGTCATGTGGGCCCTACACGTTTCCAAATGAAAGTGGGCCCACGTGCACTCACGCGTTCGGGTTCGATATTTCCGAAATACCGAGCTTACGTCGCGACGTTAATTCAATCGAATTTAAATAAATAATTGCGCCTGGCGAAATTATTATTTACGTCGCTAACGAATTAATTCTAAATTAACTCGTTTGCCCGAATTAAAATCTAATTTTAATTCCGCGTCGAAAACTAATTTCGTCTAATATATCGAATATATTAATTCATCGATCAATTCCAAATTAATCGTTCTCTCTCTTTAGACGACATTTTATCCCGGATAAAATATCTCCGTTATTAATCCTAGATTAATTTTTCTCTCTCTCTTCTATATAATCCCAGATTATTCAAGAGTGCGAGTTGTGCGTCATCGGTGGATTATCGGGAAGCGACCCATGAGATCCCCGGATAATCTGGCAGTAAATACGGTCGTCGGAGTATCCGAATCACGTACGTACCAAGTACTACGTTCTACCGATTTACGAGACAAGGTCGACTCCTAGCAAAGCACCAAGTCTACCCAATTCTCCGGACATATCCATTTAAGAATATTAAGATCTGTATCAAGCGTAGTATACTAATGTATTGTGTATATCGGTCCAGTATCGGATAGTCACGTGCTAGGGCTGGGGCTGGATAAGTGTCTGCCCCGTCCGAAACACATATCGGATGTCTGGTAACTAGTCTCTATAATCGGATATTCATGACCTGGTCATAATATCACGATTGGATGTGCATCTCTTAAGAGCACTAATACCGTATCCTGCGTGACATCATCTCCACTATGACTGGAGTGATACTTCCGTCTTGACATCACATCCAATACACTACGATTCTCAATATACCCGGCATTGGCGTACACAGAACCAGTTACAGTCCTAGACGACCTCAACTAAAGTATATCGATTGTCGTAAGCATTAGCGATGTAAGTCTCAGGTTAAGACTATACACACCTACCTTGATTTCGGCCTCCCATAGACACATATTCATAATACCAATGGGATTCCGAGGGGTCTATCCAGAGCGAAGCTGTTTCCCGTACCATCGGTGAAACATGACCTTCTATCGCACTTGCACAAGTATCCAATACTTATATATATGAGAACTATGCCGTTGTGCCCTCACAACGCGCACAAGTGCAATACTAGCCTATTCCGCATTATCGATGTCCAGCCTCGATAATACTACGGCTAGGGATATTTAATGATTAATCCTTCGTGGACTGATACTGTCTCATATCATCTCAATCCAGGAACTAATCATAGGGACCTCTCTTCATTTATATATCTATGGTGATCTAATCACAAATGACGAGAATGCAATTTCCTTGTTACATAGTTAATTTGCTACAGCAACACAATGATCTGTGCAAATAGTGACGCTATGGGTCATTTTGTCCAACACAATGCATATCCCCAGAAGGAAATAGGTAGCTCTGTGCGACTCATCATAGACCTTACCATGTCTAACAAAGTTTGGTTTCTCCGTTCGGACACACCGTTTAATTATGGTGTTCCGGGAGGAGTCCACTGTGAAAGAATACCATATTCTTTCAAGTAATCAAGAAACTCATTGCTTAAGTATTCGCCACCACGGTCCGACCGTAATGTCTTAATACTTTTACCGGTCTGCTTTTCTACTTCGTGTCGAAACTCTTTGAATTTTTCAAAAGTTTCCGACTTGTGTCTCATAAGATACACATAACCATAACGTGATGCATCATCCGTAAAGGTTACGAAGTATTCATATCCACCTCTAGCCTGGCTAGACATGGGCCCACATACATCACTATGAACGAGGGCTAACAGTTCGGTGGCACGTACACCTTTACCGCTAAAAGGTGATTTAGGCATCTTGTCTAATAAACAAGATCCACAGACGTCATATGAATTTGGATTAAATATGTCCAAGTACCCACTCTTCGAAAGTGTGGATATATGTGTCTTGTTTATGTGTCCCAGACGACAATGCCACATGTAAGTTTCATCTTTATTACTTACTTTAAGCCTTTTGTTTGTTACATTACATGTTTGAGATTGATTCATATTCAAAATATAAAGACCATTATTTACATCAGCAGTGCAAATTTCCATATCATTTTTATACATAAAACACCCATTGTTTCTAAATACAAAAGTATACCCATATTAGGCTAACATAGATATAGAAATAATATTCCTAGTCAAACTAGGTACATAATAACAGGCTGTAAGTTTAAGTACATGCCCCGAGGGCAGTTCCAAAAAAAAGTGCCAACAGCCAAAACAGCGACACGTGTCCTATTTCCAATGCAGAGGTCAATCTCTCCTGAGGCCAATCTCCTGCTAATCTGCAGATCTGCACATCAGTACATATATGAGTTCCACAACCATAATCAAAAATCCAATTTTTAAAACTAGTAGTAGACATGTTTATTTCTATAACAAACATACCTGAAGCCGGTGCCTTGCCCGCTTTGATTTCCTTCATGTGTTCCTTGTACTCACGGTAGTCACGCTTCTAGTGACCCCGCTTCCCACACTGCAGACATACATCTTGGGATTTGTCCTTACCCTTCCCATAAGATTTTGACGATTTGGCCTTGCCTTTCTTCTTCTTCTTCTTTACACCTCCAGTCGCCTTGGGCCAAGCCTTCGGAGTCTGAGATGTTGAAGCGAAGTACGCCTCACGCTTCTTGCCCTTAAGGAGCTCTTTTTCTGCTTCACGCAGAGTGGACATCAACTCTCCAAGAGTTTGGTCTTGGTTCAACATGTTGTAGTTCATGATGAACCCACTCCAAGTGTCGGGGAGAGACTGTAGGATCAAATCCACTAAAGTCTCAGCCTCGAAGATGATGCCCATCTGTCCGAGCTGCTCAATGTCAGCAATCATCTATGACACATGGTGCTCAACAGACGTACCCTCTGACATGCGAGCGCGAAAGAGCTTCTTCTGCAACTCATATCTCTGCGATCTAAGATTAGATCGGTGAAGATCATGCAACTTCGCCATCATCTCATAAGGATCCAATCCCTTATTTTGACGACGAAATTACGGATTCATAGCGGCAAGCATTACCGATTGAGCAGTCGCGTTGTCATCGCTATGAGTCTTCCAAAGCTCTAGCTCAAGCAACTGATCAGGTCGGGGCTTAGGCCCAAGAGGTCTCTCTATGGTGTAGAGTAACTTCTCGGATCCCTGAACAATTCTGAGATTCATATCCCAGTCTTGAAAGTTTGTGCCATTAAAGACATTATCGCCAATGACAATATCCCTAATGCTTAACTTTCCTATCATTTTAACCGTATTAGTCCAACTATTCGATTAACGATGTATAGGTACAGTCTAACTGTTACAAGAAAATAATAATATATTAGTCCAACTAATAAAATAATTGAGGAAATAATTTGAAAACGCGTAAAGCTAAGTATTTGAACGAAATTGCATATTCAATACTAGTCTCCCACTATTTTTTGGCGAGCCTCTAACCCTCGGTTGAGTACTCGGGAAACCTAGTTTCCTAGTGGGCTAGGATCCCATTAAATAACACACAACCTTGACTTTGGCCAATAAGCTGTATGATATTTAACTAGGTAGATCTCTAAGATCAATTGGATCTCATCCAATTCCTAGATCTGGTAGGTGGACCTCCAAGTCCAAAACATATATACAATATATATGTCAATATATATCCAATATATTTTCCTAATCATTTCCTCTGAATCAACTAAGCATTGGCTTTGGCACAACAAGCTTAATTATTCCAGTTAAGCGAAACCCATTGACTTTGGAAAGCTTCGTAATCGATGTCGATGGACAAGAAGTGATCTTGACTTTGGCCAACAAATCACAACTTGGACAAGACATAAGATATGGAACAAAGCCTTCATGATTCAAACACATCCGCGATGGACAAAAGTCTTGACTTTGGCCAACAAACCAGTGCCAATCTTGGATCTTGAGTAAGAATCACTCAATGGAAGGAAAACGCTTAATATTTTTTGAGGGTTTTTCACGTAAATTGGCAACCAATTTATTATCTTTGTTAGGTCTCATCATACACCCTTAAGCATGCATTCTAAAAGCATAATAAGGCGCGAAAACAAATTAATAATGATATGCGGATGGATATCTCACAGATTATTCCTAGAACAAATCACTCTCTTTCCTATCCCCGGCTAGCACTATTCTAACTTCTACCCAATTACATAATACAATTAAAGAAACCTCATTAACATTGAGGGGAATTAGGTGAGAATAGAATTACAAAGAATCAAGAGAGATAAGGCTGGACAAGCAGGTCCAATTTAATAAATTCTAAATTTACAACAATTTCCAAAATTGCCCTTTCCCTTCTAATATCCATCTGATATACATTATTCATTCAACACATCCATGTATTCACACAAAGCATGTTATTCAATCAATCTAATCCAATTAATTAATTTTTGCATAAAGTGATCATCCAATGTTCAAACAACGATTTGATTTGCGCGAGTCCAACTCGTTTGAGAATAAGTACTCGAAGTACGAATTCTTGAATTATATCGAAATACAATTTAAATCTAATTTAATTCGTATTCAATACTAATTCTATATTTAATTCCAAATTAAACAACTACACTTTTAAATGCGCCTTTACGACTTAGATTCCAAATCTAATCTAAATGGGTCTCAAAGCCCAATTAACATCCAATGTCGTTTAATTAAAGTCCAATGGGCTTTCAATTAATTTCTTAAGGCATGGACTTTGGTCAACATGGGTCAAACCCAAATACCAAAGCCCAATTAAGGAATCACCCTATTTGCCAAGAAACCAATTTCGGCCCATAAGGCCCAATTAAACATAAAAGGCCCATTTGTCAAATTTGGACTTAATGGAATGATTTAGGCCCAATTTGGATCCAATCCAATTGACCTAAACCAATTTGGCCCAACCAAGCCCATTAGGCCCAAATACAACATTATAAGCCCAATTCTAAATTAAGCCCAACTAATTAAATTTTAATATTCCAAATATCATGATTTAATTAATTAAAGTGCTTAGCCATGATTAACTATTTAAATTAACATTTCCAAAATACTAATCTAATCAATTAATCATGCTTAATTTGTTCAACACATGTCCAACATTATTGAAACAAAAAATCATCTTATTTCATGCTTTGAAGCTCACGACATTTGAGGGATTTTTAAACCGATTTCGATTTCAATCCAATTAAATCATTAATCAATTTATCCCAAGTCTTTAAACTCATCCAATGTTCAAAAGAACAAAAAATAACATGACTTTAGGGCTATATTACATTCGGCCATCATGCAAAATTGGGGAAAATTAATCCAATTAAATTTTCTTCAAATTGATCATGTATAAATCCAAGTTATTAACATACAAGCATAATCAAACAAACAATTTGGTTAAATCATGCTCAAATCAAATTTACCCAAATTTTAGTACATAAACCCTAAGTATATTTCATGCTCATCAAGGCTCTGATACCATTGTTGGTCTCTAAGACATTCCAGAATCAATATAAGCAATGAAATAATGTGAATACAAAAGTAAAGTATGGCGGAATCATACTTACATTGATCGGATTTAGGATGCATCAAATACAAAAAATTTTGCTCCAAGTTTCGGCCAAGCTCCACTTTGGGGAATGAGATCCAAGCTCCAAGCTTTGTGTTTTGATTCCAAGATTTTGGGATGGTTTCCCTATCACCTTGGATGATTCCTTATTGTGTGCTAGCACTTAGAAAAATTGCAACAATTCTTCCTTTGCTCTTGATGAATTCGGCCAAGCCAAATGGGAGAGAAAAAACTGCACTTTGCCGTGAGGTAGGGAGAAGAGAAGAAGTGTGTATGACTTGATTAATTGATTTCAAAAATCAAAAGAAAGATATACCAAACATTTGGTAAAAGTCTTCCATCATTACACACAAATGTGTTTTACAAGTCATCATCATTCCTTCACCAAAACCCATCACAAAAAGTAATTAAAGTGACAAGTGATGTGACATGTGGGCCCCATTTGATTCAAAATTCGAGTGGGCCCGCGACACATCCCGGGCTCGGGTTCACTAATTCCGAATTAACGAATTTTCCGTTGCGACGTTATTAAATCAAATTTAATTAAATAATTATGCCTAGCAAAATTACTATTCACATCTCTCACGAATTAATTCTAAATTAATTTGTTAGCCCGAGTTAAAATCTAATTTTAATTCCGCGTCGAAATCTAATTTCGTTTAATATATCGAATATATTATTTTATCGATTAATTCCAAATTAATCGTTCTCTCTCTTCAAATAGTATTTTATCCTAGATAAAATCTCTCAGTAATTAATCACAGATTAATTATGCTTGAATCATACGTCATCGGTGAATCTTCGGGAAGCAACCCAAGAGATCTCTAGATATGTTGGTAGTAAATTCGGTCGTCGGCCTATCCGAACACGTACGTACCTCGTACTATGTTTTTACCGATTTACGAGACATGGTTGGCTTCTAGCAAAGCACCGTGCCTACCCAATTCTCCAGAAATATTCTTAATGGAATATATATTCTTTGTCAAGCGTAGTCTACGTAGTATTGCGTATTGCGATCCAATATCGGATGTCACATGCAAGGCCTGAGGCTGGAATAGTGTTTGCCCCGTACGAAGCATATATCGGACTACAAGCAACTAGTCTCTTTAATCGGATAATCATGACCATGTCATATTATCCCGATGGTTGCAACCATTTAGAGTACCAGTTCTGTATCCCTACATGATCATCATCTCCATATGACTGAAGTGATACTTCTATCTTGACATCAAACCCAATACACTACGATTCTAAATAAACCCAGAAAAGGCGTACACCGAACCTGTTAAGTCCTGGACGACCAAAACCAAAGCGTATTGATTGTCGCAAGTACTAGCGATGTAAGTCTCATGTTAAGACCAAATACACCTACCCTGATGCGGATTCCCATAGACACATAGTCATACTACCAATGGGATTTCGCGGGGTCTATCTAGAGCGAAGCTGTTTCCGTACCATCGGTAAACACAACCTCCTATCACACTTGCATAAGTATCCAATACTTAAATATATGAGAACTATGATGTTACGCTTCCATAACACGCACAAGTGCAATACTAGTCTATTCCGCATTATCGATGTCCAGTTTCGATAATACTACGACTAGGGATATTTAATGATTAAACCGTTATGGATTGATATTGTCTCATATCTAATAATCTGGAACTAATCATAAGGACTTTTATCATTTATATATTTAAGTAATCAAATTACAAAATGATAAAATGCAATTTCCATTGTTACATAGTTAATTTGTACAAAAACCAAAATGTCTTTTACAAATAGTGACGCCATGGGTCATAATTGTCTAACAATTTCCGAAATCGATATCAAATATCGCTCCCACTATAAGTTATAGGATAATTTTCTTCGATAAGAAAACAACAGAACCATTAAGTATCGAATACTTTGTAAATGATTCTGACATCCTATGAAACTTATACATAAGAAGTCTAAAGGTCTTTTCATTTTATTAATTATGTAGTTCCACCTATAGTTTATCATTCTCACATTTGACTTCACCAAGTCAGGTCCTTTCTACAATCGTCAACATCCGATGTTACACACCAAGTAATAAAATAATTTTATTACTCGGGATCGTAGAAAAGATATTCTATCAAATAGAATACTATATTCCATTAAATAGAATAAATGATAAACCTTCCACTCGTACCTCTGAGGCACATGTACTTTCAATTATATAACCATTATACAAAAGAAAGTTTCAAATCTCAAACTTTTCAAGATTCGAATTTTCTACCTATACATATCATAAATGTAACTGTAGAAACGAATTGAACCTAAATTAAAGAGATTAAATAGTGTTACTAGAGCATAACCCCAAGAGTATTGAAAACCAATTCGGTAACACTCAATATCAATGAATCAAATCATATAAGATTCAATAACTCCCACCGACCAATTCCATCAAAATGGAACCGCGAAAGTTTAATATTGAGTAAGAATTAAATTCATTAAATAAATTTAGAACTAATTGCCTTAAATTCATGCGTTTGATCATATCAAACATCTTCGAACAATTCAAAGATGCGCAATAAATTTCTAAAGATACAATTTTCAACATTACAGGTAAAATATCTTTGAACTATTCAAAATATTCTATCCGAGTTTCATTAAAAACATATTGACAGTTCTTGCACAATTCAAGACGCTCAACATGTTCTCTATTAGAAACACGTAACTAAGTCATGACAATTCATTAACTGATTTACAAAGAAAAGAAAACTATACAAGGTAATTTCTAATTCATTAAACTACATACATTCAATGTATTAGTTTAATAAATATGTGGTCCAATGACGATCATTGGTTAAATGAGATTTAATCACAACCTGAATACAATATTCATTAAATTGATAAGGATATGTGGTGTGATCTCATATCAGACCATCCTTTACCTTAAGGAATAATCATCTGATGCTTTTATGATAAAATCTCATAAAACATAGTTCTAAGTTAATTATATTATCGAATATTTTCTTAATGTTTATCCTTTTATAAATGACACTACTAGTCATATTAAAATATGTAACAACTGTTTATACAAAACAAGTAACTATCCAATAGTAACAATATTTTAAATAACTAGATGAGAGATCTGGTATCCAATACCTATAGTTGTCGTAGTGTGAGAATCAATATTCTCTATACACAACTATACACATCTCATTTCTTTAGCTTTATAATTTACGTTCAATTATTCACAACAATTGCAAATGATTGATTAGCAAACTGTGTCAGACACGTGACTTCTAAAAGTCACTAAAAGCCAAGAAACGTCATCAAAAGATAAACAAATACTAAAGGGTTTTTCTTAATGCCAGTCAAGAATCTCGAGACATGAACTATTCAGGTCAATTCTTACTGCATAAGAAACTATTCTCACTAGATTACTATATCCATAAAAGATATCCTTTTAGATTACATAATCACGACTTAGAAGCTAAGTCACAAACCATCTTGATTTTCAAGAAAATCGGAACAACAGTTCCCGATGGTTTTAACTAATCTAACAATATCTAAGTCTACTGCCTTTCTAGAACCTAGATATTAGAAGTATAAATCTATAAACAATATAGAATGAAAGGAAAACAAAGCAGAATTTTCCAAAAAATATTACACACTGCTTAAGTTTGGATTTTAAACCCAGCAGTGTCTCCCACTACTTTACGTAATACTGTAATCCCCAACGGATAATGGGAATTCAATAATTAAATCGAATTCCATAGTGAGAGTAGGATCCCATGAATATATTTCGACTCACAGCTTTGGCACGATCTCACCTACGTATATTCATTAGGTAGACAACTCATTGTCAATCACTCACCAGTGACTCCTGGTTTTGGTCTTGACAGTTTCTCGTTATGACAGCTTTGGCACGTTGATAAGGAGGCGTATCAAGGCTTCACTTGTCAATGACAAACTCAAGCTACCGATGTAGTCATGACAGCTTTGGCACGTTCAGGATTTCCACTTTCAATTGAATTTGTCCAGTAGCAATAAACAACCGGTATGGATAATAATTCTATAACCTACACCCTCACAGCTTTGGCACGATCTCGGATCCAGTTATAGAAAGATACCCTAAACCGTACTAACAAGACGGACCAAGAAACATGTATCCAATACACGTTACTTTACAACCATATTTAAAAGTGGGGATTTTCCTCTGGAAGTTATAATCTATATCAAATGCAGAATTTTAATCTAAATCATTTTCTAAACATTTCAATTCTACCTTAGAAAACATAACACAATTTAACTATTAAATTTCAGTTACATTTCCGTTAGTGTTGAATTGAAAAGTAAAGAAACATATATAGATTCCAAGCATGTGCGAACATTAAAATTGGACTATATATCAAATATCAAGCATGAGTAATGTAAAGGATGAAGCATCAGACCCGCTCTGATACCATTTTTGTTGGGGTTTTGGGCGAAGGGCGCGGCAGAAGCGCAGTTCGGGCGAAATCATAATTTAAAACTTTTTCAAATTACCGAATAAATTATTCAATATCTAATATGAATACTTTATTCATATTTCAACTAAACCTATTTATTTGTTATCAAATAGCGACATAAATATGGTAGAAACTTTGCGAAATTTTTACGAAAACCATTTTTCTGCAAAATGACGCAAAATGCGGTTTTGACCGAACCGACCACCCGATACTTATGGGGACTGCCCAAGTCAGCCCCAATAGTGTTAGGGCAGTTCATGGGTTGCCTGAACAGTGATGAACTCATTGTTTGGACAGCCGTCACCCGATTGGCTCAAAAGTCACCCGGTAATGCCGTTTTCGCTTATTTCAACTCGGAAAAAATTTCCGGTAATTATTCCAACACCCAAAATACATCCAATACATTCAAAACACATCAAATGCATTACAAAATTTCCAGTTTAATCACAACTGATCCAGAACCGAAAATTACCCATTTTTCATGCTTTAAATCCAAAAATTCAAGATTAATCTAATTAATCAAGACACCAACTAAAGTCACCACATATGAAAAACCCAAGAACAATTCTAGGTGCCACAAGAGTGGTCATAACACTCTAGAATAGAAACTCATCAACAATTGATCAAATTGGACAATAATTACACTAATTACTTCCAAAACTACCTCACACATGCAATATAACTTCCAATCCATCCACCACAACCAAAAACCCCAATTTTTCAACAAGTAAAGAAACACTATAATTATTCTAGGAACACAAGAGCAAGAAAAAAAACAATTTTCTAAACTCAAGAGTATTAAAGATTACCTTTAATCTCCAATTTCCTAAGCTTTTCTTGTGTTTTTCCTTCACTTTTTACTTGAATCATCAAGCAACCTTGAAACCCATCTCATGTTTAAAGTTTTCGGCCATGGTGTGTGTGTTAGGAAGATCATAAAATTTTTTCAAATAAAAAAAAACCCATTGCCGACATTTGAAGGGTAATTTTGTCCAATCACCAAATTTTAATCAAATTAAATAAGGTATTCTTTACATCAACAAATCAAATTTGGAAATGTAAATATTAATAAAGACATGACATGTGTTCCAATTATATATCACCATTTATCATACTAATTATGATAAATGGATTAGATATTTAATTTTCAATTATTTAATTATTTAACAATTAAATAAATAAATAATTAAATAACATCCATATATGTATTTTTATTTACATTAAATAACAAATACATATATTTATGGCATGTGTCAAAATCTCATTTGACGAGTAATTAATGTGTATCTAATCGTATTATGTATTAATTACAAATACACAATAATTACGATCGGACAAAATCCTGTAATGCATGTGTTATCGTTTAACCGATTAAACGATTCAAATTAACTCATTTAATCCGATGAAGTATTATGAATAATTCGTATTATTCACATCGCGTTGCCCAAGTGCTCAACGAGTACACTTCATATTGTGGGACTCTCTAAGTTTAGGTTTATCCATCACGAAATCTAATTTCGTGTCCATAATCCACCCACTCATGGATTATGATGACCATGGATAATCTCGCTAAACTATGCAATTCGAGGTCACTGCATACGTATAATCCCTCCGTCACAGGATATCCATATTATACTTGGGGTATAGATAAAAACGTCAAACACGTTCGCTATAATATAGTAGACATTTCATTTACGATCTCTAAAAAACACTGAGAAGTGATTTCCGAAGTTATACCACGGCCATGGATTTACTAGATCGTAAACACGTGCGGATGCCTATGCCCTGTACACGGGACTGACGGATCCTATCTTGATACGCACTGGATATCATGAGCATCAGTCCACACCCAACGAACAGATGGAGGTCTGATCATGAATAGATCATTGACGTGACTGCCATCAAAGTGTGGAGGATAACTCATATATCCCACTGTGGTATCTCAAGTCAAATGGACCACTATGCTCGCTCAACTCGAGAATATTCCTATTGACGTTGGTGTACCATCTATTAGGAAATCTTCAGTGAGTCGTTCAATGTCTTATCAAATAAACACTTACATGTCTATACGAGTCTCCCAAGACTCATGGTTCATTAGGATAAACCATCAGACCAAGTCACGATATACGACATGTACTGGTCTCAACAGATTTTACTAACCGACCCGTGTTAGTAAATCTTGACTAGGAACTTAATTTAAGGATATACAACTAATAATGCGCTTCCCAATGTCAATTACAAACTACGTTATAACTGCGCACTATACTATAAATCCTAGGGTCTTTATCTAATATACACGTATCACTAAACCAGATTTAGTTTCGATCTCATCATAATCAGATATCTAATCGTAATTAGATCGAATAAGTGTATAAAAGACAATGATGCTACTATTAAATTAGCAATATTATGGAAAATGATATTGCTCGTATTTATGAATCAGACATAAATACGATCCGGATTGGTACTCCGAGCACCAACCCTAACAATTTCTCCCACTTGCTCTAGTGCCAATCCACGATATCATATATACATCTCAATATGTATCACATACTCATGGCCCAAAAGAGCTCACCTATCACTCAAGAGGTAGGCAGCAACAAGTAAGTCCGTTTTTAATAAATCGAGTCTATCCAACAAACCCAACCGTTTTCCTTATAGGATCTTCCAAAATTTGGGCGTGAAATATCCTAAATATTATGCAACGTGGATCTAACTCCAGTACCACAAGGGAGATGTATACCATTCATGCATCATAACTCAACTCATCACGACTTAAACACTTATAACATAATTATATACCTATGTGCATAATTAATTGATTACAAAACATATAAACATACGCACATAAAACTTGACCTCATATCCTAACTTAACATTTATCTAACTGTTGGGCCTTGACCCTATGCGAACTTGATGATCGTGATGTTAATGACTACTATCGGGTCTCATGTTCTTCAAAACTCGCTTTCCACATGCATGGACTGAAAATGCCTGAAAAACTTAAAATAAATTGAGTAAGTCGTATGAACGACCCAGTTGGTGAATGTAAAGACGTAACTTACGTAACGTGATATTATATACATAATTATTGAAAAGATACTTCCAACCTCAATCGTGAAACATAAGGAAAATGCATCTACAAGCAAATACACTATCATGACTTGAAAACCGATAACATGATTGGACACTAAAGCGTGATAACATGATTATGACATAATACATAAAAAATGTCAGGGGCTTAACCGTGACTCGTTCTATTCATGAAACTGAAAACTATAAACCTGTCATGAACTGAAAACATGATTGAATGCATGTCTGAGCGCTTAAACTTGTTTGTGAACTATGAACATGAAAATGTGAATGTAAACCGAGAATAATAAACGAACACTTGAAAATGTGAATGTAACATCCCTAATCCGGAGGATGCTACCGGTAGGGAATATGCCGTATAATTCCTTTGAGCCTCTGACTTTCTAACAATATTAACAAATATCAGGTATAAACTTATGCATGGGACCAATAACCAACTCAACCTCATGAATGCATAACATTTTTCTAACTAAATACTCAAATACACAACTTTAGTAATAAGAACTTATAACTCTATACTTGCATATTCCTTACTAAGCAAACTATATGCTACATAACATTCTCTAACATTGTCTGAACTGAACTCCGACTCGACCTGGTGGACCATGTTAGGTTTATATCTAGGTCCCAAGATCAAACAAGACATGAAATACATGTGTGAACACATCAACAGAGGTAGCGGAATACTCACATCGATCGGTTGAGACGATTTGAAGACGAATGAAGCCACTTTGCTCACTGTCAAGGACGCCCACTGCTGGCAGTTCACTGCCCTCCATTTCAGAATTTTGAGCTGCGAAACGGAGCTCCAAGCTTCGTCGGACGGATCCCGGCTCATGGGTGAACCTCCCTACCACCTTCGCATGTTCGTAAGTGTGCTAGCACTTGAGTTTTTGCCACAAAAACTCACTCTTGCTTCCCTCAAAGTCACGCCAAAATTGATTCCAAACCAGTGAGCTTTTTGAGCTTTGGGCGTGAGAGAGTGGAGAGAAAATGGAGAGAGATGAATGTGTGTAAAAGTTGTGTAATTAGTGGTAAACCTTTTCAAAAAGGTTTATATATTTCATAAAATATACAAAAAGCATTTACCAAATAATAAATCAAATAAATAAAATGGTAAATACTCCCACAACTTTCACTATTTCAACCACACACATCAACTATTCATTGCACTTTATTTATAAAAGTGACTTGATGTGTGTCAATCACTCAATCAATCAATCACATCAATCAATCAATCAATCACTCAAAGTGACTTTGATTTGACGCTTGATGTGACGAATGATTTGACGCTTGATGTGACTTGCGTTGCCGCACTCGAATTCGAAATACGAATGCGCTCGCAATCACACTCGGGCTCGGGTTCGCTAATTCCTAATTAGCGAATTTCCGTTGCGTCGTAATTAAATGATTACGCCTAGCGAATTCACTATTCACGTCGCTAACGAATTAATTCTAAATTAATTCGTTTGCCCGAATTAAAATCTAATTTTAATTTCGCGTCGAAATCTAATTTCATTTAATATATCGAATATATTAATTTACCGATTAATTCCAAATTAATCATTCTCTCTCTTTAGACGATATTTTATCCTAGATAAAATATCTCCGTAATTAATCCTAGAATAATTTTCTCTCTCTTCTATATAATCCCAGATTATTTAAGAGTGCGAGTCATACGTCATCGGTGGATTATTGGGAAGCGACCCATGAGATCCCCGGATAAGTCGGCAGTAAATACGGTCGTCGGAGTATCCGAATCACGTACGTACCAAGTACTACGTTCTACCGATTTACGAGACAAGGCCGACTCCTAGCAAAGCACCAAGTCTACCCAATTCTCCGGTCATATTCATCTAAGAATATTTAAGATCTATATCAAGCGTAGTATACCAAGTATCGTGTATATCGGCCCAGTATCGGATAGTCACGTGCTAGGGCTGGGGCTGGATAAGTGTCTGCCCCGTCCGAAGCACATGTCGGATGTCTGGTAACTAGTCTCTATAATCGGATATACATGACCTTGTCATAATATCCCGATGGCCGGCCAGCACTTAAGAGCACTAATACCGTATCCTGCGTGACATCATCTCCACTATGACTGGAGTGATACTTCCGTCTTGACATCACACCCAATACTCTACGATTCTCAATATACCCAGCATTGGCGTACACAGAACCGGTTAGAGTCCTGGACGACCTCAACTAAAGCATATTGATTGTCGTAAGCATTAGCGGTGCAAGTCTCAGGTTAAGACCATACACACCTACCCTGATGTCGGACTCCCATAGACACATAGTCATAATACCAATGGGATTCCGAGGGGTCTATCCAGAGCGAAGCTGTTTCCCGTACCATCGGTGAAACACAACCTCCTATCGCACTTGCATGAGTATCCAATACCCAAATATATGAGAACTATGATGTTGTGCCCTCACAACGCGCACAAGTGCAATACTAGCCTATTCCGCATTATCGATGTCCAGTCTCGATAATACTCCGGCTAGGGATATTTAATGATTAATCCTTCGTGGACTGATACTGTCTCATATCATTCTCAATCCAGGAACTAATCATAGGGACCTCTCTTCATTTATATATCTAAGGTGATCTAATCACAAATGATGAGAGTGCAATTTCCTTGTCACATAGTTAATTTGTACAACAACACTATGATCTGTACAAATAGTGACGCTATGGGTCATATTATCCAACAATCTCCCACTTGGCACATAGCCAGTCACTCAAGTGTCGAACACCCGAACTATGTACGGTTTGCTCAAATTGCTGAGGAAAGGTTTTCGTCAGCGGATTTGTATGATTATCGTCTGACGCGATTTATACGATCATCACATCGCCACGATGTATGATCCGAACGAATCAGATGAATATAGAAGTATATATCTGGATCGTCGATGAGACCTTTAATTCTTTAGCCTTGTGCTGACGCCTAGCTCAGCTGCTAACAGAACTATATCTAATCTAATTAGATTTATTATCGACCCAAATGGCTTCTATTGCTGCCTCATCCGTAGCAATAATCCGCATTTGTTGTTTATTCGGCAACAGTATCTTGCTCGGAAGATTTCCAGCTCACTGTCCCGTTATTCAAACTTTATAGTACCGCAGTATTTAACTGTTTGGAAACTTGCATGCGGTAGTGATCCCAGTCACTTCAAGTTCTCCTTCTCCATAGTTTAAGACAGCATCTTTAGTTCTCTAAGATACTAACAGATGTCCTTAACTTCAATCCAGTGACTATCACTTGGATTGACCCGATTGTGACTCCATATGCTCAAAGCGTATGAGACACCATATCAAGTACATTTTAAATGTACAATTTCTCAGAGAGTGTTAACAACTCCAAATCTATCCCAGTAGATCTTTATTCCTTGAATAAAGGCTGTTACTCCCCAGAATTCTACGGAGAATATCTATGAAAGCCAAGCTTTCACCAATTGCTTTATGGGAATTTCATTATCAGTGCTCTCCCACTAACCTCCTTATATACACAAGAATCATTTCGTTTTGAGTCAAATCATAAACCATTATGATTACATCAAAACGACAGTTCCAAGAACCTAATGCTTGCATCAATCCAAACATGGATCGTATAACCCGCAAACCTTGTTTGTCGATTGTACAAAATCGTCAGGATGTTGTAAACATCCTCCAAAAGGTTTCCTTTTTAGGAAAGCGATTTTGATCTTTAACTGACACATTTCATAAATGAAATATGCAGTATTTCAGCAAGCATTATCCAAATGGATTTACCATGGCAACAGGTAAAAGGTTGAACCGTTATTAACATAATGCTGATAACGATACCTTTCCGTCAAAAGCCTAGCTTTGTACGTTGGTATGTTGCCATCCATGTATGTCTTCCTTGAAGACGTTTACAGTACCAATAGGCACAATGCCTTGCGGTACAACAACTAGTATCCAAACATAGTTGTTATTCATGGAATCCATTTAGACTCATGGCACTTTGCCATAATAGGGAGTCGATACCTTGTATCACTTCCTCGTACGTAGTCGGTTGGTATCCTCAATAAGATTTACATCTTTAAGGGGTGAGATCAGACACCCATACCCCAGGTTGTTTTCTGACTCTCTCCGATCTACAAGGTTCTTGTGTATTCGAAGATTAATGGTATAGTCTCATCCTTGATGAAATATGTGTTCCATTAAGGACTTCGTGCCTTGAACAGTATACACCGATTTTCATCGAGTATCACTATCCTCCCACTGAACACTGCATATCGGTATTCCTCTCAGGAAAACCGCATGGTGAGCAACAATCATATTGTTCTCATGTGAGATTTATAAGTACTATACTTATGGTTTCCCTTAGGATAACCTATAATTGGCACTTATCCAATTTGGGTCCTTAGTTTGGTATCATCCAAACGTTATGCCCGGCATACCCAAATTTTAGGAATGTGAAACCCGGTTTCTTTCCCGTTTATATCCAATATGAATTCTGACAAACAGATTTTCATGGAACCTTATTCTAAATAAGTTTTGCACTGTTAATACATATCCTGTTGAAGGAAATGATAGCTCAGAGTGACTCGTGATAAACCTTATCATGTCCAACAAAATTCGGTTTTCGTTCGGACACACCGTCTAACTGACGTGTCTCGGGAGGAGTCCTCATCTGAAAGAATACTATACTCTTTCATGTATATTTGAAACTTACTGCTTAAGTATTTTCATTACGGTCTTACCGTGACGGCATAATACTATAGTCGATCTGTTTATCTACTTCGTGTCGAAACTATAATAGTTTCCGATTTGTGTTCTTCAAAAGAAACACATAACCACAACGTGATGCCACATCCGTTAAGGTCACGAAATATTCATGTTCACATCTAGGCTAGCTAGATATGGGCCCACTAACTTCACCATGAATAGGGCTAACAGATCGGTGGCACTTACACTATTACCAAGTAAACAGTGTTTTAGGTACTTTACCTAACAAACTAGATTCGTAGACTTCATTTGAATAGTCAAATCAGTCCTAGTACCCACTCTTCAAAAGTGCGGATATACGAGTCTTGTTTAATTCTCTCTTAGACTACAATGCCATATTAAGTCTCTTCTTGATCAAATCAATTTGAGCTATTTATTTGTCATTTTATATGTTTTGAGATTTTAATTATATTCAAAATATAAATTCTGTTATTCACATCGAATGGTTTATCTTAATATCCTTTATATAATGAAACACTTTAGTGTTCTAAAATATAAAGGTTTATCCACAATGGATTAAACAATGATATAAAGATAATGTCTCTAGTCAAACTAGTTACCTTATAACAGTTCCTAATTTAAGTACACACCTGAAGGGTAGTTCCTAAACTTAGGTATCTACGGTCGAAACAGCGACTTTCGTCCCGTTTCCGATTCGCAGAGCAATCTCAGCTTGAAGTCAGTATCCTGCTCAAAGCAGATTCTGAACATCAATACATATATTTTATGTACCACACTAAGTATTTAAAATCTAATTTCAATACTAGTAGTGAACATAACTTTGACAATCATTTTTAAAGTAAGAGCCTGCCCTTTCTTTAATTCCTTCGTGTCTGCCATATCCAAATGGTAGTCACTTTGGGATATGTCAATTATCATTTTCAATATTTCAGGAACCTTAGGCCAAGCCTTGAGTTTTTAGAATATCGAAACGATATGCACCTCGTGCTACATGCCCAATTGCAAACTTTGACTTTATCTCTCTAGAATAGTCAATTAATTCTCCAAGAATTATAAATTGCAATTTTAATACTTCTTAAATCTAAAATAGATTTATGACAAGTATATTAAATTAAGCACTAAAGTCATCATCACATAAATCTTCCAAAGATTTTATGCTCTACTTATTTTGCTTAATTTTGGGCTTAAAGTATAATAAGTTATTTATCGAATAAAGTAACCTATTATTTATTCCCAATTTGAAAATTAAATCATTTAAAATATTTAATCCAATATTATATTTTAATATCCAACTTTTCAATTCTTTGTTGATTTCATAGTCCAACTATTAATCAATTATTAGTGGTATATATATTATAATGATTATAATAGTCCAACTATATAATCAAATATAATCCAAATTAATTAACCTCAATTACATTGATTACTATAATCCAATTATAAAATCAACTGTAAACTGAAATTATTAATTCAAATATATTGATTAATATAATCCAATTATATATAATCAAGTATAATACAGTCCAACTGTTTATTAAAACAACAATTAAATATTAGTCCAACTAACATTTAATATTACGACGAAATAATTTGAATGAGCGCGTATGGCGAGTAATTGAACGAATATTGCAAATTCAATTCTTGCCTCCCACTATTTTTCGGCGAGCCTCTAACCCTCTGTCGAGTACTCGGGAAACCGTGTTTCCTAGTGGGCTAGGATCCCGTTAAATATCACACAATCTTGACTTTGGCCAACAAATTGTATGGTAATTAACTAGGTAGATCTCGAAGATCAATTGGATCTCATCCAACTCCTAGATCCAGAAGGTGGACATCCAAGTCCGAAACATATATCTTATATATGCCTATATATCCAATATATACCCTAAACTATTTCCTCTGAATCAACTAGGCCTGGCTTTGGCACAACAAACCTAGTGACCAGTCAAGCGTGGACCCATTGACCATGGAGCTTCGTAATCAATGTCGTTGGACAAGAAGTGGTCTTGACTTTGGCCAACAAACCACAACTTGGACAAGACACCAATATGGAACAAAGCCTCGTGATTCAAACACATCTTCGACGGACAAGGGCTTGACTTTGGCCAACAACCCATGCCAATCTAGGATCTTGAGCAAGAATCACTCAATGGAAGGAAAAGACGCATGATATTTGATGAGGGCTTTTCGCGTGCAAATTGGCTACCAATTTAATTATCTTTGTTTAGGTCTCATCATCATACACCCTTAAACATGCATTCTAAATACATAATAAAGCGCATATGAAATAAAATAATAATGATATGCGGATGGATACTTAACATTTTGATCCTATATCAAATCTCTCCCTTTCTCACTCAAGCTAGCACTTGTATTACTTCTACCCGTTACACACTTCTAAAGAAACCTCATTTACATTGAGGGGAATAGGTGAGAAGAGAATACAAAGAGAATAGAGGTGATAAGGCTGGACACGCAGGTCCAATTTAATAAATCGAATTTATTACAACAATTTCCAAAATTGCCCCACCCGACTAATATCCATCCGATATACATTATTCATTCATCACAACCACGTATTCACACAAAAGCATGTTATCAATCAATATAATCAATTAATTAATCTGATAATTATGTGATCATCCAATGTTCAAACAACGATTTGATTTTGCTCGAGTCAAACTCGTTTTACGAATAAGTACTCAAAGTACGAATTCATGAATTAAATTAAACTACATCATTAAATCCAATTTAAACATGTATTTAATACTAATTCACTATTCAATTCCAAATTAAATATTACACTTATTTAATAAACCTTTTCGACTTAAATTCCAAATTTAATCGCGTCGGGACTCAAAGCCCGATTAACGTCCAACGTCAATTCAATTCAAGTCTAATGGCTTTAATTAATTTCTATAAGGCGTGGGCTTCGGCAACCAAAGCCCAATCAAGGAGTAACCCCATAAGCCCAGAAATCAATTTAGGCCCATTAGCCCCATTAAACTTTAAAGGTTCATTAGTCGCATTTGGGCTTTATGGTAGTGGTTTTGGGCCCAATTGGATCCGATCCATTTGGCCTAAACCCAACTTGATAAAATCAAGCCCAATAAGCCCAATTAAAAATTAATAAGCCCAAATCCAATTTAAAGGCCTAAATCATTAAATTACACAAATCCAATTTCGCAATTTAATTACCTAAAGTGCATTTCATGATTAATACCCCCAAATCATTATTTCCAAAATATGAAATTAGTCCAATTAATCATGTTCATTATTATCATCACATGTCCAACACATTAATGAAAATCAAACCCATTTTACATGCTTCTAAGTCTCGGCCAAAGGAGTAATTTTTGTCCGATTTGAATTAATCCATTAATTCCATAATCGACATCTAATTAACTTCCCGAATGATTCCAAAACATCTAATGTTCAAAAATCAAAAATCCAAGACTTTAAAGGGCATATAGATTCGGCCAAGGTGAAATAATTTGGGGATTTTTGTTCAATTCAAAATCCAATCAAATAGTTTTAAATTAACATTATCCTTAATGATTCTAATTCATCCAATGAACTAGAATCAAAAAATTCCAAGAACTCCAAAATAGCATACACATTCGGCCAACATCACAAATTTGGGGAAAATTGTTCCAAACACATTTTCTTGAAATTGATCAAATCAATCTTCAATTCCAACATATATTTAGCATGCTCAAACATCCAATTTTACAAAATCATGCTCAAATACAAAGTACCCAATTTTAAGCCCTACAATTTTCATGCTTGAACCTATAGCTCTTGATGCCATTGTTAGGTTTATATATAGGTCCCAAGATCAAAAAAGACATGAAATACATGTGTGAACACATCAACAGAGGTAGCGGAATACTCACATCGATCGGTTGAGACGATTTGAAGACGAATGAAGCCACTTTGCTCACTGCCAATGACGCCCACTGCTGGCAGTTCACTGCCCTCCATTTCAGAATTTTGAGCTGCGAAACGGAGCTCCAAGCTTCGTCGGACGGATCCCGGCTCATGGGTGAACCTCCCTACCACCTTCACATGTTCCGTAAGTGTGCTAGCACTTGAGTTTTTGCCACAAAAACTCACTCTTGCTTCCCTCAAAGTCACGCCAAAATTGATTCCAAACCAGTGAGCTTTTTGAGCTTTGGGCGTGAGAGAGTGGAGAGAAAAATGGAGAGAGATGAATGTGTGTAAAAGTTGTGTAATTAGTTGGTAAAACCTTTTCCAAAAAGGTTTATATATTTTTCATAAAATATACAAAAAGCATTTACCAAATAATAAATCAAATAAATAAAATGGTAAATACTCCCACCAACTTTCACTATTTCAACCACACGCATCAACTATTCATTGCCACTTTATAAAAGTGACTTGATGTGTGTCAATCACTCAATCAATCAATCACATCAATCAATCAATCAATCACTCAAATTGACTTTTGATTTGACGCTTGATGTGACGAATGATTTGACGTTTGATGTGACTTGCGTTGCCGTACTCAAATTCGAAATACGAATGCGCTCGCAATCACACTCGGGCTCGGGTTCGCTAATTCCTAATTAGCGAATTTTCCGTTGCGTCGTAATTAAATGATTACGCCTAGCGAATTCACTATTCACGTCGCTAACGAATTAATTCTAAATTAATTCGTTTGCCCGAATTAAAATCTAATTTTAATTCCGCGTCGAAATCTAATTTCATTTAATATATCGAATATATTAATTTACCGATTAATTCCAAATAATCATTCTCTCTCTTTAGACGATATTTTATCCTAGATAAAATATCTCCGTAATTAATCCTAGAATAATTTTCTCTCTCTTCTATATAATCTCAGATTATTAAGAGTGCGAGTCATACGTCATCGGTGGATTATTGGGAAGCGACCCATGAGATCCCCGGATAAGTCGGCAGTAAATACGGTCGTCGAGTATCCGAATCACGTACGTACCAAGTACTACGTTCTACCGATTTACGAGACAATGCCGACTCCTAGCAAAGCACCAAGTCTACCGAATTCTCCGGTCATATTCATCTAAGAATATTTAAGATCTATATCAAGCGTAGTATACCAAGTATCGTGTATATCGGCCCAGTATCGGATAGTCACGTGCTAGGGCTGGGGCTGGATAAGTGTCTGCCCCGTCCGAAGCACATGTCGGATGTTTGGTAACTAGTCTCTATAATCGGATATACATGACCTTGTCATAATATCCCGATGGCCGGCCAGCACTTAAGAGCACTAATACCGTATCCTGCGTGACATCATCTCCACTATGACTGGAGTGATACTTCTGTCTTGACATCACACCCAATACTCTACGATTCTCAATATACCCAGCATTGGCGTACACAGAACCGGTTAGAGTCCTGGACGACCTCAACTAAAACATATTGATTGTCGTAAGCTTTAGCGGTGCAAGTCTCAGGTTAAGACCATACACACCTACCCTGATGTCGGACTCCCATAGACACATAGTCATAATACCAATGGGATTCCGAGGGGTCTATCCAGAGCGAAGCTGTTTCACGTACCATCGGTGAAACACAACCTCCTATCGCACTTGCATGAGTATCCAATACCCAAATATATGAGAACTATGCTGTTGTGCCCTCACAACGCGCACAAGTGCAATACTAGCCTATTCCGAATTATCGATGTCCAGTCTCGATAATACTCCGGCTAGGGATATTTAATGATTAATCCTTCGTGGACTGATACTGTCTCATATCATTCTCAATCCAGGAACTAATCATAGGGACCTCTCTTCATTTATATATCTAAGGTGATCTAATCACAAATGATGAGAGTGCAATTTCCTTGTCACATAGTTAATTTGTACAACAACACTATGATCTGTACAAATAGTGACGCTATGGGTCATATTATCCAACAGACCAAACCCTCTAGTGACTACTATCAGTATTCATCCTCTCGAGCTCGTCCTCCGGGAATTCCTGTAAAATAGATAAACTAGGAGTGGGGGTTAGACTGTTTGAATGATCTAAGTGAGTGGACGGTTTAAAATGAAAACTGGAATACTTTAAGAAACTCATGTTTTAGAGATCAACTTAAATCTTTTCTGAAAATTTTCCTTTCTAGAAAACATCTCTCTGAAATCTATTTCTGAAATCTGCTTTTGAAAATCTGGTTCTAAAAACCTGTATCTGAAAGATCTATTCTGAAAACTATTTCTGAAACATCTGTTTCTGAAAACTATTTCTGAAAACTGATATATGAAAACTATTTTCCAAAAACCTGTTATATGTCTCTGAAAAACCTGACGTATGGGGGTGTTACGTATCACTGTCCCCCCATATGCCTAACTAGAGCCAAGAGTGTAAATCCATGACATCGGGGTGTTATGTATCGCCGTCCCCCAAAGCATGACACTACTTTTCCTTGAAACTAGTGGTCTTGGGACGTTACGTATCGTCGTCCCCCAAGCCTTTGAAGTAGAACTGGGGGTGCAGATCTATACTACCCTTCAAGCTCTGAAACTAGGATCCAGGGGCATCTGTCATCCCTAGTCCTGAACTAGGATATGGGGGCGTTACGTATCGCCGTCCCTCAGTCCTCTACATATGCATATATATTGTTCGTCAATTCCATATCTGGATCAAGTTACATATTGGGGTGGGTTTTTCCCCATGCCTCGAAAACATAAAACCATGCTTTGAAAATATTTCTTAAAACATACTCTTTTATGAAATAAATGTTATAAAATCGACTAACACCCTTAGTGCGTAAAAATAAGTTTGATATGAAAAATAACATAATGGAAATCAACTTAAAAGGAAAGTGTCCACTCACTGATTTGGAGTTCCGCTAGCATAACGTCACTTCACCGAAAGGTTTTGTGGGTCTTGCGATAATTCCTAATTGATAACTTTTATTAGAAAATAAATCGAGGAGTGTATTACGAAATTAAACTAAATTTATCGATTTAAATACTTGTTATCGCTTTCAGGCATAACATACGTATATTATGGTGTATTGTATGTATACGAGTTGATACGAGACCCTTAGGGTGGCCTCTAATATGCTAGGGTGGAACTGAAATGAATTAAAACTAATTTGGGGAAAATTCTGATCTCGCGTCGGGATGCGTAAACATATGTGTGAACTTTCTAGTTCGCGACGCAAGTTCTTGCGCGTCGTAACACTCATTAATCAGAAATGAATCTTCATTAATTCTCTAGTAGGCGTCACGACACTGACCCTTTTTCCAGGATTCTAACTTGCATCCTAAAGTCTATCTTACTCTAAATGTATCACCAACACTTCTATATCAAAATTATTACACAAACCATTCCATTAAACTTCAACTTCAAATATTCTATACCAAATTATCATACTCAAAAATTCGTTAATCTCATTACTCTTGTTTTTAGTTAAATTCTTAAGATTTTCAAGATTTGGACACTTAGTTCTACAATCAATTTCTTTACCTACCAATCACCAAAATGCAATTCCTAACATGCCAATACTCTTATTCTATCATCATATTTTCAAAATCTTAAGATCCAAGTTTTGGGTCAACTTGTTTAACCTTATTTCTCTTGATTTCTTCACACTCCTCAAGTTTCCAATGGTTGTTAATCTTCTTCTTTGCTTGATGTATGAGTATTGGCATTTGATTCCTCTTCTTTCCTCTCTCTTTCTTCATTTTTCTTTATTCTTCTTCTTCTTTCTCCATCTTCTTCCTCAAACATTTCTTTCTTTTCTCTCTATTTTTAAGGATTAGGGAATATTATCCATTATATATAGTAGGGGGCTATATGACTAATTGGTAAAAGCTTAGAATAAAAAAATATATTAAAATTATTGAGAGAATTTGAGAATTCTCTAGAGTCATCTAATATTATTATTCATCAAGATATTTGATCTGAATATTTGACTTGCTTATGGTTCAAATTTGGAAATATATTCATCGCATACGTTGTAGGTCTCGATCTTATCTTTCTGACGATATAAAATTTGTAAAACTCAAAGTTCCGTATGGGAAAGTTACGGCCCAAATACCATGGGCTGTCCGGAGTGAAATATCATATCATCTAGTTTCGAAATCTCAACGAATTTTCCAATCGTTCCCAAAATCATTTCATGAAAGTATATTGTCCAAACATAATTTATATCATGTGACACTCTTCCTATAGTGTAATAGTAGTCATGATTACCGATCGTTATAAATTATTCCCCATTAAATAGGATTCGTCCTCGAATCCCTTATAAGGCTTAACTCGTAGATTTGTCTTGTTCGAGGCTATCTGTGTCTCTGCTTATCCTTATCTTCATTAATTTCCTTTCTGATCTTTTGGTCAAGATCTTAATACTAAAACCTCTGGAAGTCTCTTGTCATGTTTGTACATACCACTCCAAAGTTTGTGGGCCTTAGTGTATAATTCCTTGAATTCTTGACTGAAAGGTAATTCCTTAATCTCATTCTATCAACCTCTGCTCAATACTCTACATTTATCGTCATACTACCACCATCTCTATGAATCACATAAACCTTATTTCTAAACCTCCAACTATATTCAACATCATTTATCTCAACTATTCATATGAGTTATCATTTCCAAAATTGTACTATATTCATGGTCCGTCGTCTCACTTATCTTAGTTCCATTTTGATTTGAAACCCCTAATACCTTTTTCCATGACAATAATAATTCCTAGTTGTCTTTAGTGACTTTGTTATTCTTCCTATTTAAGGTATTACTATTATACTTTTGCACTAAAACTATTGACCCTTTCTATTTTCTCCTTACAAGGCCCTTGCTGTTAACGAGCTTCTTCTTTCGAGTTCTTACATATTTGACTATTTATGGGTTTAAGACTTCATAACTCATAGTTAACTTCTCCATGCACTCTAGAATGCTCCTCCTTCAATTATCCTTTGAATCTTTTCTTCTTAGGAGTTGTCCCAATCTCAACAATTTCAGTATTCTTAGTTTCCTTGATTGTCTCTAAATTGTACTTAGTTTCTTCTTAAGTTATCCTCTACATTATCCTCAACGGTGCATTTCGAAACGAACATATGGGTCACTATCATCCATCTTTTCTCCTTATTAATATTGTAAAATTCCAGTCTTATCCCAATTCTGGAAAGTTTACTATTCTGTAGTACCATTGAAAATTTATCTTATCATTACACCTCTGTCATTGTTTGTCTGGTATCTATTTTATCTCAACAGTTTTACCTCTACCTTTCACTTGATGTCCTTCAAGTCTTCTTTCTTGTTCTTAATTATTTGTGAAATTTATGGTTCCTATATATCTGTCTTTTACCTTGAGAGGCATCATCATTTTCAATTCTCTTGTTATGTCTATCGTTGGTTCTTTTGCATTCCAATATTGCTCGTCTACCATTTTCTATCTTAATCATATCATATAGACTATCTTTCTTCTAAATCTCTTACTTAACACCATTTCTTTTTTTACTCCGTTCTTATACTAGATCTGAAGATTTTTATATTTCAACCTACTTTACTGTGTATTCAGTTGCTTCTAGGAACGTTTTTAAAGTAAAAACCGGGGTCTATCTTTTCTGCTATTGTATAACGAGGTTTGGGAGAGTGGGCTGAGCCCTGGCGTCTTACTGATGGTAGTAATCTTAATAGCTTCTCATACCATGGTTGTACTGGTTGTTTACCTATAAGCCTATAACTTTCCATGTTTACACATCTTGTTTGACTCTCGTACTAAAATTCTTCTACTAGATACTACCTGAGTAGCCTGCTTCAACTTCACTCTTAATTCTTTTCCAACTATCAATTATACTGCCTCTTCTAGAGTCATGCTCTCTAAAAAAAACTCCATTATACTGCCTCTGTATTTCTTTTCACTATTCGTTGTTGTTTGAACGTCTATAAACATTGTTTACTCTCTGAGCCCTACTATACTTCCTCTATTATTGCTTCTGATGAAGTTTACTCCGTTTACTTAGATTTTCTCCTCATCTCAATTCCTTGAACTTCTTTCTTCTCTACTTCCCTGAAAATTCCATCTACTTCGATTGCTTAGGACTTCTCTATTAAATCTTTTGGTCAGGTACTAGTCCATTACTAGTTCTTTCATCATAATTCAATGAGATTCTTTATATGCTATCTTTATGAGAATTGTTCTCTCTGGTTTCTTACTTTTCTGAGTCTTTGCCTCCTTAAAGGTTTTTAATTCAATGATAATTTTGAGATTTAGCTTTATTTTCCATGTTTTCAAATTATTATATCTTATATAAAAATATTATTGTCTTATGATTCTTATCCATGTCCTGTTTCACTCGTTGGCTTGGAAATCTAACTATCTCATAATCTGTCTACCCTTTCAAATACGCTTCTTTACTGGTTCTTTTCCTTGCTGGGCTCTAAGTAGAGGAGTGTGTACATACATTCCATATGGATTTGTGAACCCTATTTTCTATTATTTTCATAAACTTGGTGACAGTCTGGTTAGGTATGTATAAGCTTACTTAGAGTTTGGGGCTTATAAAAGGGAAAATTATTATTCATTCCATTGAAAACTACTTCCGCTATATCATGTTTTAGGATTCCTCAACTTTCATCATCTATCATGAGGTCTCTGCTTTACATTCTTACCTTCAAGTTTCATTATCTATGTCCCTATATGTACTGAACTCTCTTGTTATTGTCTGCATCTTATATATCTTCTTTCATTATCTCTTGTTTCTAGACTGAGTTGTTGAGACTAGTACTGATCCCTCTTTCTAGGCTTCTTCCTAAACTTCTACTCTTCGCTCTTACTATAGGCTAGAACTATATCATTTAGCCTTGCTGTTCGTAAGGGTACTTTTATTAACTCTTGAATATCTCCAAATCCATGGGTTTGTCCCTTTTATTCTTTCATAATTTTCCTACCAAATTCACCACTTTTGTCTTTTAATATTGATGTTATGGGAACTGGGCTTCATACTATTATCTTTTTCTATGCTGGCATAGACTAAGATGAATATTTTACTTCTCTACGGATGTCGACATTTCTTGTTTTGGTACTCTTATGTTTTGGTAAAGTCTATTACTCATATAAGATTGGTATAAGATAGACTTCATCAAGATGACCTCCTCGATATCACCAATAAATGTGAATCTAGGTTGCTCAGGGTCGTATCTATGTCAGATCTCTTGGGGGTAAGGTAATTAATCCTTTTTGCTAACAACCATTATTTGCTTACTTGTGAGCCTGGGTTTGGGGTCTAAAATCTTTTCATCCTCTTGGCATCTTTTATCTATTGTAGCTCCCACTTCTCATTCTGATTTCTTGCTTCTTTTATATTCCTATCTATTCTTCATTACTCGGGGAACTTGCTACCTTAAGAGGTATTCATGGCTAGTGGATATACTTGAAGAAATTTTCTAATGAGATGAGGAGTCTTACTAGAAAAGAAAGAATCTTATGAGAAAGGAAGGAACTGTGCCTAGGTTTTTCTCTTACTCGGGCTTATTCTATTCTTTTTAGTACTATAGGTTCTGTTCTTCCTTATTCATCTGCTTCTTTATCTTTACCTCTAATTACTTCTGATTGCTTAAGCATCTGTATTTTATCCTTTACATTTCTTTCTAGCTTTTCTTTCCCTCTCTACTTCCCTGGGTAAGTATCCTCAGAACTTTGCTATCTTAAATTGTCTCTTTATTTTTCTTTGTCTCTAGCTGCTTAAACAGATATACATCATTCCTTACTTCTTATTACTTTCATTTCCCACTCCCTTGGGTAACTATTCATAGTAATTTACTATTTATTCTCCCAACTCGTCGTGGACTTCGGCTTAATAAGCCAGGATTACTACAAGAGAATCCTTAACTAGAATAAGAATTTTGGTTACTTTTACTAAGAAAAGATTTCAGATAACTTGGGGATTCTTACTGACCTGTCTATGGGAATTGAGGACGTACTCGAGGATTGGATACTGGAGATATAGTGCCTCATATACTAGTACCTCAAGCATAGTACGTATACAGGACCCCAACACTCTGCCCATTGCAGTCACTGAATCCCTAGACCATGCTCTGATACCATATTTGTAACATATCTAATCCAGAAGATGCTACCAGTAGGGAATAGGCCGTGATATTCCTCTGAGTTCTAACAATATTAACTCATCTTAGGTTTAAACTTATGCACGGGACCGATGCTCAACTCAACCTCATAAATACATAACGTTTTTCTAACTAAATACTGAAATTCACTATTCATCACAACTTTAGTAATAAACACTTATAACTCTTTACATCCATATTGTTTACTAAGCAAATTATATGCTACATAACATCCTCTGACACTGTCTAAACTTAACTCTGACTCGACCCGGTGGACCAAACCTTCTAGTGACTACTATCAGTATCAATCCTCTTGAGCTCATCCTCTGAGAATACCTGCAAAACAGAGAAACTGTAAGTAGGGGTTTAGACCGTTTGAACAATCTAAGTGAGTGGACGATTTGGAAAACGAAAACTGAAATACTTTAAGAAACTCATGTTTTAGAGATCAACTTGAATCTTTTTTGAAAACTTTCCTTTCTAGAAAACGTCTCTCTAGAATCTATTTCTAAAATCTGCTTTTGAAAATCTGTTTCTGAAATCCTGTTTCTGAAATATATGTTCTGAAAACTATTTCTGAAACATTTATTTCTGAAAACTATTTCTGAAAACCTATCTCTGAAAACTGTTTTCTAAAAACCTGTTATATGTCTCTGAAAGACCTGATGTATGGGGGATTTATGTATCACCGTCCCCTCATACGCCTAACTAGAGCCAAGAGTGAAAATCCATGACATTGGGGCTCTACATATCGCCATCTCCCAAAGCATACTGCTACATGTCCCTGAAACTAGTGGTCTTGAGGCGTTATGTATTACCGTCCCCCAAGCCACTGAACAAGAATTGTGGGTGCGGATCTATGCTATCCTCGAAGCTCTGAATCTAGGATCCAAGGGCATCTGTCATCTCTAGTCCCAAACTAGGATTTGGGGGCGTTACATATCGTCATACACCCAATCCTCTACATGTGCACATGTGCTCTCCGTCAATTCCATATGTTAATCAAGTTACATATTGAGGTGAGTTTTTCCCCCCATGCCTTGAAAACATAAACCATGCTTTGAAAATATTTCTTAAAACATATTATTTTATGAAATAACTATTAGGTTTCTACTATAGTCCCAAGATCAAATTAAGCAATGAAAAGTATGAATACATCAATGTTAAGTTGCGGAATACTCACTTTGATCGGCTTTTGCGATGCGAGGAACAACAAAAATTTTCTGCTCCACCATTGATGCTCACGACAAAGCTCCATTTTGTGCTCCTTGTTGAATCTCCAAGCTCCAAGCTTTGTGTGTGGATTCCATGCTCATTAATGGGTTTCCCTATCACCTTTGTAAGACTCCTAATGTGTGATAGCACCTTGGAAATTTTGCCACAAAATTTCCCTTACCCTTCTTGTTGCTCTCGGATTTGGAAGGAAGAAAAGAGAGAATTTTGGCCCTTGGCCGTGAGAGAGAGAAAGAGGAAGAGAAGTTGTGTTGGTTGGTTTGATTTCAAAAATCAATTAAATGATATACCAAAAATAAATAAATGGTATTAGTCATTCAAGCCATCACAATTGAGTGTTTCACACTCAAGCATCAACCAACAACTTCCATCACAATAAAGTGATAAAGTTGACTAGTGATTTGAGGCTTGATGTGACATGTGGGCCCCACTTAATTCAAAATACGAGTGGGCCCGCAAACACTCCCGGGCTCGGGTTCGCTAATTCCGAATTAACGAATTTTCCGTTGCGACTTAATTAAATCAAATTTAATTAAATAATTATGCCTAGCAAAATTACTATTCACGTCTCTAGCGAATTAATTCTAAATTAACTTGTTCGCCCGAATTAAAATCTAATTTTAATTTCGTGTCGAAATCCAATTTCGTATAATATATCGAATATATTAATTTATCGATTAATTCCAAATTAATCATTCTCTCTCTTTAAATAATATTTTATTCCAGATAAAATATCTCCGTGATTAATCCTAGATTAATTTTCTCTCTCTATTAATTAATCCCAGATTAATAATGTGCGAGTCATACGTCATCGGTGAATCTTCGGGAAGCGACCCATTAGATCCCCGGATAGTTTGGCAGTAAATCCGGTCGTCGGACTATCCGAATACGTACGTACCTAGTACTACGTTTCTACCGATTTACAAGACATGGTTGGCTTCTAGCAAAGCACCGTGCCTACCCAATTCTCCAGAAATATTCTTAAAAGAATATGTAATCTATATTAGGCGTAGTATACGAAGTATTGCGTATTGCGATCCAATATCGGATGTCACGTGTTAGGCTTGGGGCAGGAATTGTGTCTGCCCCGTACGAAGCACATATCGGATCTCTGGTAACTAGTCTCTATAATCAGATAAGCATGACCTAGTCATATTATCCTGATAGCTACAGCATATAAGAGCACTAGTTCCGTATCCTACGTGATCATCATCTCCACTATGACTGGAGTGATACTTCCATCTAGACATCACACCCAATACACTACAATTCTCAATATACCCAGAAGTGGTGTACACGAAACCGGTTAAAGCCATGGACGACAGAAACCAAATATATGAGAACTATGCTGTTATGCTCCCACAACGCGCACAAGTGTAATACTAGTCTATTCCGTATTATCGATGTCCAATCTCGATAATACTACGACTAGGGATATTTAATGATTAAACCTTCATGGATTGATACTGTCTCATATCATCTCAATCCGGAACTAATCATAAGGACCTTTTATCATTTATATATCTTGGTAATCCAATTACAAATGATAAAAGAGCAATTTTCTTTGTCACATAGTTAATTTGTACAACAACACAATTATGTTGAACAATTATGACCCATAGCGTCACTATTTGTACAGATCACGGTGTTGTTGTACAAATTAACTATATGACAAATGAGATTTCTCTCTTATCATTTGTGATTAGATCACCAAGATATATAAATGATAGGAGGTCCTTATGATTTGTTCATGGATTGAGAATGATATGAGACAGTATCAGTCCACGAAGGATAAATCATTAAATATCACTAGTCAGAGTATTATCGAGATTGGACATCGATAAATGCGTAAAAGACTAGTATTACACTTGTGCGCATTGTGAGGACACAACGGCATAGTTCGCATATATTTGGGTATAGGATACTCATGCAAGTGTAATAGGATGTTGTGTTTTACCGATGGTACGGGAAACAGCTTCACTCTGGATAGACCCCCTCGAAATTCCATTGGTAGTATGACTATGTGTCTATGGAAGTCCGAAATCAGGGTAGGTGTATTTGGTCTTAACCTGAGACTTGCACCGCTAATACTTGTGACAATCAATATACTTTGGTTTTAGTCGTCCAAGGCCTTCACCGGTTTCTGTGTATGCCTCTTTGGGGTATATCGAGAATCGTAGTGTGTTGGGTGTGATGTCAAGACAGAAGTACCACTCCAGTCATAGTGGAGATGATGGTCACGTAGGATATGATACTGGTTCTCTTAAATGCTGCAGCTATCGGGATATTATGACAAGGTCATGTATATCCGATTATAGAGACTAGTTACCAGACATCCGACATATGCTTCGTACGGGGCATACACAATTACAGCCCCAGGCCTAGCACGTGATCATCCGATACTGGATCGAAATACGCAATACTACGTATACTACGCCTGATATAGATCACATATTCCTATAAGGATATTTCTGGAGAATTGGGTAGGCATGGCGCTTTGCTAGAAGCCAACCTTGTCTTGTAAATCGGTACAAACGTAGTACTAGGTACTTACGTGTTCGGATAGTCCGACGACCGTATTTACTGCCAACGTATCCGGGGATCTCATGGGTCGCTTCCCGAAGATTCACCGACGACGTATGACTCACACTTTATTAATCTGGGATTAATTAAATGAAAGAGAAAATTAATCTGGGATTAATTACGGAGATATTTTATCTGGGATAAAATATCATTTAAAGAGAGAGAACGATTAATTTGGAATTAATCGATAAAATAATATATTGGATATATTATACGAAATTGGATTTCGAAGCGGAATTGAAATTAGATTTTAATTTGGGCGAACGAGTTAATTTAGAATTAATTCGTTAGCGATGTGAATAGTAATTTTACTAGGCATAAATATTTAATTACGTCGCAACGGAAAATTCGTTAATTTGGAATTAGCGAACCCGAGCTCGGGAGTGTTTGCGAGCGCATTTGCATTTCGAATTCGAGTACGGCACGCAAGTCACATCAAGCATCAAATCAATCGTCAATTGATTGATGTGATGTCTTGTCACTTTGAGTGATGAGACAACATGTCACTATTGATTGATGTTGGTAGTTGGAAAGCATTGATTATTTTTTGCTTTTTGACTTTTGAGATTTGAAATGGTTTTGGTATTTGATTTATTTTTGGAAAATAAATATAAAATACACTTAACACATTTCTTGTACTCTCTCTCTCTCCATCTTTCACGGTTTGGAACCTTTCCCTCCCTCTCTCCCATTCGGCTTTGAGCCAACTTCTTCTTCTCCAAAAATCAGTCACTGCCGAATACAAAAGAGAAGCAAGATGATGATTTTGTTGCAAAATCAAAGTGCTAGCACACAAAGGAGTTATCCTAAGGTGATAGGGAACAGAACACATGAGCATGGAATGGTCATTGAAAGCTTGGAGCTTGGTGCATCAATGGAGGAAATCCATGGCCGAAATTGGAGGAGTCAAAACCAGTCACTGCCGAGCACATCTTGGAGAAGAGATCAAAGTTTTGTTCTTCGACGCATCCAATCCGTTGAATGTGAGTATGATTCCGCCATACTTTGTTGTGTATTCACATGTGTTTTATGCTTGATTTCATCCTTGGGACCTTAGAGAATTCCAACAATGGTATCTTGAGCCAATATTGAGCATGAAAATGATTTAGGGTTAAAATTGGGTAAAATTGATTTTGAGCATGAATAATGAAATTGGATGATTTAAATGCTTAATTGATGTTTAATTGAGGATTGATTGGATCAATTTGATGAAAATGGGTTTGGAACATTTTTCCCCAATTTGTTGTGGCTTGGTCGAAACTAATGAACCCTAAATGTCTTGGATTTTTGATTTTTTTGATCATTGGATGTGTTGGAAATCAATTGGGGATGTTGATTTAATGTTGATTTGGATTCAATTGGATTGGATTTAAAATTGGACATGAAAATCCCATTTGGACGAGAGTTAAGAAACATGTAATTGGGTTTGATTTTTGTTAAATTGTGTTGGACATGATTTAATGATGAAGAGCATGATTAATTAGGCTAATTGGTGTTTTGGAAATATTAATTGGGTAATTAATTGTGTTATACACTTTGAGTAATTAAATTGGGAATTTGGAATTTGGTAATTTAATTATTTGGGCCTATTTTGTTAAATTGGGCTTTTAAAGTTGTTATTGGGCTTGGTTGTACTAAGTTGGGTTTAGGCTAAATTGGTTGGATCCAATTGGACCCAAAACCGCTTCCATAAAGCCCAAATGTGACTAATGGACCTTTAAGGTTTAATTGGGCCTAATGGGCCAAAATTGATTTCTGGGCTTATGGGGTAATTCCCGGATTGGATTTTGGTTATTCGGTTTGATCCAAGTTGACCAAAAGTCCATGCCTTAAAGAAATTAATTGAAAGCCCATTGGACTTTAATTAAATTAATATTGGATATTAATCGGGCTTTGAGACCCGTAATGATTAAATTTGGAATTTAAGTCGTAAAAGTTCATTAATAAAGTGTAATATTTAATTTCGAATTAAATAGCGAATTAGTATTAAATACAAATTGAATTGGATTTAATTTTGTGGTTTAATTTAATTCAAGAATTCGTACTTTGAGTACTTATTCGCAAAAACGAGTTTGACTCACGCAAAATCAAATCGTTGTTTGAACATTGGATGGTCATTAATTACCAGATTAATTAATTTGATTAGATTGATTGATAACATGCTTGTGTGAATACATGGTTGCGATGCATGAATAATGTATATCGGATGGATATTAGATGGGTGGGACAATTTTAGAAATTATTGTAATAAATTTGATTTATTAATTGGACCTGCGTGTCCAGCCTTATCACCTCCATATTCTTTGTATTCTCTTCTCACCTATTCCCCTCAATGTAAATGAGGTTTCTTTAGAAGTGTAGTGTAACGGGTAGAAGTAATACATGTGCTAGCGGGAGAGAGAAATGGAGAGATTTGATCTAGGATCAATGTGTAAAATATCCATCTGCATATCATTATTATTTTATTATACGCGCTTTATTATGTATTTAGAATGCATGTTTAAGGGTGTATGATGATGAGACCTTAACAAAGATAATAAATTGGTTGCCAATTTGCACGCGAAAAACCCTCAAACAATATTAAGCGTTTTTCCTTCCATTGAGTGATTCTTACTCAAGATCCGAGACTGGCATTGGCTTGTTGGCCAAAGTCAAGGCCTTTGTCCGTCAAGGATGTGTTTGAATCACGAGAGCTTTGTTACATATTGGTGTCTTGTCCAAGTTGTGGTTTGTTGGCCAAAGTCAAGACCATTTCTTGTCCATCAACATTGATTACGAAGCTTTCCATGGTCAATGGGTCGCGCTTAACTGGGATCACTAAGTTTTTTGTGCCAAAGCCAAGGCTTAGTTGAGTCAGAGGAAAAAAGTTAGGTAATACATTAGATGTATTGGCATATATAGGATATATGTTTCGGACTTGGATGTCCCCCTACTGGATCTAGGAATTGGATTGGATCCAATTGATCTTAGAGATCTACCTAGTTAATAATCATACAATTTGTTGCCAAAGTCAAGATTGTGTGATATTTAACGGGATCCTAGCCCGCTAGGAAACACGGTTTCCCGAGTACTCGACAGAGGGTTAGAGGCTCGCCGAAAAATAGTGGGAGGAAAGAATTGAATTTGCAATATTCGTTTAATTACTTGCCATACGCGCTCAATCGCAAATATCATTCGTCAAATAAATTAAATGTTAGTTGGACTAATATTTAAACGTTGTTTTAATTAACAGTTGGAATGTATTCAAACTATTCATTTATAGTTGATTTTATAATTGGATTATAGTAATCAATATAATTGATTTTAATCTATTAAATTATAGTTGATTAAATAGTTGGACTATTGTAATCATTATAATAAATAGTACATAAATCGTTGATTAAATAGTTGGACTATTAAAATCAAGATATAATTGAAAGATTGACATTTAAAACATAATCCTAGGGAAAGTGTATTTAAATGGTGTAATTTTCAAATTGGGAATAAAATTTCAGGATGGTCCTCGAAAATAATAAGTTACTTTATTTGATAAAATAACATATTAGTCCTAAGCCCGGAGTTAAGCAAATAGTAGAGCATGGTCTTTGGAAGATTCATGTGATGATAACTTTAGTGCTTAATCCATTAAGCTTGTCGAAGTAGACTCCTTAATTTCTGAATCAGAACTAAGGATTAGATCCTTAAAGTATGATAATGAAATTGAAGGATCTCCAAAGAATCTATCCTTAGAATCTTAGAAGTACTAAATTGCAATAATAAACTCTTGGAGAGTTAATGACTATTCTCAAGGAGATAAAGTGAAAATATTTGCAATATGGCAAGTAGCGCCAGGCGCACAATACTTCGATATTCTAGAAACCCGAGGCTTGGCCAAAGGCTTCTGGAGTGTTGAAACTGGCAAAGGCAAAATCATTATAATCTTCTAGGAAGATAAAGGACATATCCCAAAATGTTTGCCTAAATTGTGGCAAACGGGATCGCGGAAGCGTGACTGCCGTTTGGACAAAGCAGACATGAAGGAATTAAAGACGGTGCAAGGCTCCGACTTCAAATATGTTTGTCATAAATATGTTCACTACTAGTATTAAAATTGGATTTTAAATACTTAGTGTGATACATAAATATATACTGACTTCGGTTGAGATTAATCTGCGAATTGGAAACGGGACGAAAGTCGCTGTTTTAACCGTAGATACCTAAGTTTAGGAACTACCCTTTGGGTGTGTACTTAAATTAGGAAACTGTTAAAATGTAACTAGTTTGACTAGATACATTATCTCTGTATCAGGGTTTAACCCGTTGCGGGTATACCTTTATATTCTAGAACACTAAAGTGTTTTATTTTATAAAGATGATATTGAGATAAACACATTAGATGTGAATAACAGTATTTATATTTTGAATATAAATAAATCTCAAACGTATACATGACAAACAAATATCTCAACCTGATTTGATCAGAAGAAACATATTGTGGCATTGTTGTCTAGGACACAATCAAACAAGACTCGTATATCCACACTTTCGAAGAGTGGGTACTATGACGTATTTGATTCTATTCAAATAAAGTCTACGAATCTAGTTTATTGGGCAAAGTGCCTAAAACACCTTTACTTGGTAAAAGTGTAAATGCCACCGATCTGTTAGCCCGAGTTCATAGTGAAGCAAGTGGGCCCATGTCTAGCTAGGCTAGATGTGGATATGAATATTTCGTGACCTTTACAGATGTGGCATCGCGTTATGGTTATGTGTTTCTTTGAAACACAAATCCGAAACTTTTAAAGTTTTCGACACGAAATAGAAAAACAGATCGGCTGAAGTATTAAACTGTCACTGTAAGAGCATAATGGAAAATACTTAGGCAATAAGTTTCTAATATACTTGAAAGATTATAGTATTCTTTCGATGAGGACTCCTCCCGGAACACGTCAATTTGACGGTGTGTCCGAACTGAGATAAACCGAATTATGTTAAACATGATAAGGCTAATCATGAGTCTCTTTGAGCTACCATTTCCTTCAACAGATACACTTTAACAGTGCAAGAACTTATTTTGAATAAGGTTCCATAAAAATCTGTTTGACAGATATCATATTAGATATGAACATGAAAGAAATCGGGTTTCTCATTCCTGAATATTTGGGTATGCTAGGCATATGTTTGGATGATACCAAACTAAAACCAAAATTGGATAAGTGTCAATTGTAGGTTATCCTAGGGATACCAAAGTATAGTACTTATACAACTCACAAGAGAACATTTTTATTGTTGCTCACCATGCGATTTTCCTAAGAGGAATACCGATATGCAGTGGTAAGTGGGAGGATAGTAAAACTCGATGAAAATCGAAGTAATACTATTCATGGCACTGAATCTTAATGGAACATAAATAGTTCATCAAGGATGAAACTATTACCAATAATCTTCAAATAAACAAGAACCGCGTAGGTCGGAGAGAGTCAGAAAACAACCTGGGGTATGGGTTTCTGATCTCACCTCATTAAGATGTCTATCTTATTGAGGAACACCAACTGACTACGTATGAGGAAGTGATACAAGGTATCGACTCCCTATTATGGAAAAGTGCCATGAGTCCGAAATGGATTCCATGTATATCAACTTAGTTTGGATACTAGTTGATGTACCACAAGGCATTGTGCCTATTGGTACTATAAGTCTTCAGGGAAGACATACATGGATGGCAACAACGTGTAAAGCTAGGCTTTTAGCGGAAAGGTATCGTTATCAATATTGTGTTGATTACGATTCAACCTTTTACCTGTTACAATGGTAAATCCATTTAGATAATGCTTGCTAATGCTACATGTTTCATTTATGAAATATGTCAGCTGAACGGGAAAATCGCTTTCCTGAAAAGGAAACCTTTTAGAGGATGTTTACAACATTCTGTCGATTTTGTCGTACTAAAACTAGCAAACAAGGTTTGCAGGTTGTTCGATCCATGTTTGGATTGAAGCAAGCATTAGGTTCTTAGAATTACCATCTTGATGTAATCATAATGGTATATGATTTAATTCAAAACGAAAATGATTCTTGTGTATATAAAGAGGTTAGTGGGAACGCACTGATAGTGGCTGTCCTATAAAATAATGATAATATGTCATTTCTTGGAAATGATATTCCCATAAAATAAAAATCGGTGAAAGCTTGGCTTTCATGAAAAACTCTCCGAGAAATCGTACATTGTAAAATGTACGCGACCTGGTGTCTCATATGCTTTGAGCATATGGATTCACAAACAGGCCAATCCAAGTGATAGTCACTGGATTGATGTTAAGAACATCCGTTAGTATCTTAGAGAACTAAGGATGTTGTCTTTAACTATGGAGAATGAGAACTTGAAGTGACTGGGATCACTGTAGCAAGTTTCCTAAACCGATAAAGCGACTATAAGTCGCAAACGGTACTATACAAAGTTTGAATAACGGAATAGTGAGCTGGAAATCTTCCAAGGAAGATACTGTTACCGAATAAACAACAAATGCGGGTTATTGCTGCAGTTAAGGTGGCAATAGAAGCCATTTAGGTCTATAATAAATCTAATTAGATTAGATATAGTTTTGTTAGCAGCTGAGCTAGGCGTCAGCACAGGCTAAAGAATTATTGGTCTCATCAACGATCCAGATATGTACTTCGATATTCATCTGATTCGTTCGGATCATACATCGTGGCGATGTGATGATCGAATAAATCACATCTGATGATAATCATGCAAATCCACTGACGAAACCCTTTTCTCAGTAGTTTGAGCCAACCGTACATAGTTCGGGTGTAAGAAACTCGAGTGACTGGCTATAGGCCAAGTGGGAGATTATTGGACAATTATGACCCATAGCGTCACTATTTGTACAGATCACGGTGTTGTTGTACAAATTAACTATATGACAAAGGAGATTGCTCTCTTATCATTTGTGATTAGATCACCAAGATATATAAATGATAGGAGGTTCTTATGATTTGTTCCTGGATTGAGAATGATATGAGACAGTATCAGTCCACGGAGGATAAATCATTAAATATCCCTAGTCAGAGTATTATCGAGATTGGACATCGATAAATGCGTAAAAGACTAGTATTACACTTGTGCGCGTTGTGAGGGCACTACACGACATAGTTCTAATATATTTGGGTATAGGATACTCATGCAAGTGTAATAGGAGGTTGTGTTTTATCGATGGTACGGGAAATAGCTTCTCTCTGGATAGACCCCCTCGGAATTCCATTGGTAGTATGACTATATGTCTATGGAAGTCCGAAATCAGGGTAGGTGTATTTGGTCTTAACCTGAGACTTGCACCGCTAATACTTGCGACAATCAATATACTTTGTTTTGGGGTCGTCCAGGGCTTTAACCAGTTTCTGTGTACGCCTCTTTGGGGTATATCGAGAATCGTAGTGTGTTGGGTGTGATGTCAAGACGGAAGTATCACTCCAGTCATAGTGGAGATGATGGTCACGTAGGATACGGGACTGGTTCTCTTAAATGTTGCAGCTATCGGGATATTATGACAAGGTCATGTATATCCGATTATAGAGACTAGTTACCAGACATCCGACATGTGCTTCGTACGGGGCAGACACAATTCCAGCCCCAGACCTAGCACGTGATCATCCGATACTGGATCGAAATACGCAATACTACGTATACTACGCCTGATATAGATCACATAGTTTTATAAGGATATTTCTGGAGAATTGGGTAGGCATGGCGTTTTGCTAGAAGCCAACCTTGTCTTGTAAATCGGTACAAACGTAGTACTAGGTACTTACGTGTTCGGATAGTCCGACGACCGTATTTACTGCCAACATATCCGGGGATCTCATGGGTCGCTTCCCGAAGATTAACCGATGATGTATGACTCGTACTTTATTAATCTGGGATTAATTAAAAGAGAGAGAAAATTAATCTGGGATTAATTACGGAGATATTTTATCTGGGATAAAATATCATTTAAAGATAGAGAACGATTAATTTGGAATTAATCGATAAAATAATATATTGGATATATTATACGAAATTGGATTTCGACGTGGAATTGAAATTAGATTTTAATTCGGGCGAACGAGTTAATTTAGAATTAATTCATTAGCGACGTGAATAGTAATTTTGCTAGGCATAAATATTTAATTACGTCGCAACGAAAAATTCGTTAATTTGGAATTAGCGAACCCGAGCCCAGGAGTGTTTGCGAGCACATTCGTATTTCGAATTCGAGTGCGGCACGAAGTCACATCAAGCATCAAATCAATAATCGTCAATCGATTGATGTGATGTCTTATCACTTCGAGTGATGAGACAACATGTCACTATTGATTGATGTTGGTAGTTGGAAAGCTTTGATTATTTTTTGCTTTTTGACTTTTGAGATTTGAAATGGTTTTGGTATTTAATTTAATTTTTGGAAAATAAATATAAAATACACTTAACACATTTCTTTTACTCTTTCTCTCTCCACTTTCACGGTTTGGAACCTTTCCCTCCTTCTCTCCCATTCGGCTTTGAGCCAACTTCTTCTTCTCCAAAAATCAGTCACTGCCGAATACAAAAGAGAGCAAGATGATGATTTTGTTGCAAAATCAAAGTGCTAGCACACAAAGGAGTTATCCTAAGGTGATAGGGAACCGAACACATGAGCATGGAATGGTCATTGAAAGCTTGGAGCTTGGTGCATCAGGAGGACATCCATGGCCGAAAATGGAGGAGGCAAAACCAGTCACTGTCGAGCACATCTTGGAGAAGAGATCAAAGTTTTGTTCTTCGACGCATCCAATCCGTTGAATGTGAGTATAATTCTGCCATACTTTGTTGTGTATTCACATGTGTTTTATGCTTGATTTCATCCTTAGGACCTTAGAGAATTCCAACACATGATCTGTACAAATAGTGATGCTATGGGTCATAATTGTCCAATAATCTCCCACTTGGCCTATAGCCAATCACTCGGGTGTCCTACACCTGAACTATGTACGGTTCGCTAAACTTCTGCTGAGGAAAGGCTTTCGTCAGCGGATTTACATGGTTATCATCTTATGTGATTTATTCGATCATTACATCGCCACGATGTATGATCCGAACGAATCAGATGAATATTTGTAGTATATATATGGATCGTCGATGAGACCATTAATTCTTTAGCCTGTGCTGTCGCCTAGCTCAGCTGCTAACATAACTACTCCTAATCTAATTAGGATTATTATAGATCTAAAAGACTTTTATTGCTGCTGCCTCAGCTGCAGTAATATTCCGCTTTTGTTGTTTATTCGGTAACAATATCTTACTTGGAAGATTTCCAGCTCACTGTTCCGTTATTCAAACTATATAGTACCTTTGTTACGACTTATAGTCGTTTTTATCGGTTGGTTGGAAACTTGCAGTAGTGAACCCAGTCACTTCAAGTTCTCATTCTCCATAACTTAAGAAAGCATCATTAGTTCATCTAAGATACTTAAGGATGTTCTTAACATCAATCCAGTGACTATCACTTGGATTGGCCTGATTGTGACTCCATATGCTCAAAGCATATGAGACACCAGGTCGCGTACATATATTTCAATGTACGAGTTCTCGGAGAGTGTCAACAACCTTTAGATCTATCCAAGTAGATCTTTATTCCTAGAATAAAGGTTTTTTCTCCCAATAATTCTATGGAGAATTTTCATGAAAGCCAAGCTTTCACTGACTGTATTATGGGAATATCATTTCCAAGAAATGACATGTCATCATTATTTAGGACATTCACTATCAGTGCGCTCCCACTAACCTCTTTATATACACAAGAATCATTTTTTGTTTTGAATTAAATCATATACCATTATGATTACATCAAAACGATAGTTCCAAGAACGCTATGCTTGTTTCAATCCATAAATGGATCGAATTAACTTGCAAACCATGTTTGCTCGTTTTGGTACGACAAAATCGTCAGGATGTTGTGAACATCCTCCAAGAGGTTTCCTTTTAAGGAAAGCGGTTTTGACGTTCAGCTGCCATATTTCATAAATGAACATGCAGCATTTAGCAAGCATTATCCAAATGGATTTAACCATGGCAACGAGTAAAAGTTTCGTCATAATCGACACAATGTTAATAATGATACCTTTTCGCTACAAGCCTAGCCATCCATGTATGTCTTCCTTGAATAATTATATAGTGCCAATAGGCACAATGCCTTTCGGTACAACAACCAGTGTCTAAACTTGGTTGGTATACATAGAATCCATTTCGGACTTCATGGCACTTTGCCATAATAGGGAGTTGATACCTAGTATCATTCCTCATACATAGTCAATTATTATTCCTCAATAAGATTGACACCTTTATGAGGTGAGATCAGAAACTCATACCCCAGGTTGTTTTCTGACTCTCTCCGACTTACGCGGTTCTTGTGTATTCGAAGATTATTGGTATAGTTTCATCCTTGATGAACTATTTGTGTTCCATTAAGGAATCGGTGCCTGGAACAGTATTACTCCGATTTTCATCGAGTTTTACTTTCCTCCCACTTACCACTGCATATAGGTATTCCTCTTAGGAAACCACATGGCGAGCAACAATTACATTTTGCTGGAGAATTGGGTAGGCATGGCGCTTTGCTAGAAGCCAACCTTGTCTTGTAATCGGTACAAACGTAGTACTAGGTACTTACGTGTTCGGATAGTCCGACGACCGTATTTACTGCCACATATCCGGGGATCTCATGGGTCGCTTCCGAAGATTAACCGATGATGTATGACTCGTACTTTATTAATCTGAGATTAATTAAAAGAGAGAGAAAATTAATCTGGGATTAATTACGGAGATATTTTATCTGGGATAAAATATCATTTAAAGATAGAGAACGATTAATTTGGAATTAATCGATAAAATAATATATTGGATATATTATACGAAATTGGATTTCGACGTGGAATTGAAATTAGATTTTAATTCGGGCGAATGAGTTAATTTAGAATTAATTCATTAGCGACGTGAATAGTAATTTTGCTAGGCATAAATATTTAATTACGTCGCAACGAAAAATTCGTTAATTTGGAATTAGCGAACCCGAGCCCAGGAGTGTTTGCGAGCACATTCGTATTTCGAATTCGAGTGCGGCACGGAAGTCACATCAAGCATCAAATCAATCGTCAATCGATTGATGTGATGTCTTATCACTTCGAGTGATGAGACAACATGTCACTATTGATTGATGTTGGTAGTTGGAAAGCTTTGATTATTTTTTGCTTTTTGACTTTTGAGATTTGAAATGGTTTTGGTATTTAATTTAATTTTTGGAAAATAAATATAAAATACACTTAACACATTTCTTTTACTCTCTCTCTCTCCATTTTCACGGTTTGGAACCTTTCCCTCATTCTCTCCCATTCGGCTTTGAGCCAACTTCTTCTTCTCCAAAAATCAGTCACTGCCGAATACAAAAGAGAAGCAAGATGATGATTTTGTTGCAAAATCAAAGTGCTAGCACACAAAGGAGTTATCCTAAGGTGATAGGGAACCGAACACATGAGCATGGAATGGTCATTGAAAGCTTGGAGCTTGGTGCATCAATGGAGGACATCCATGGCCGAAAATGGAGGAGGCAAAACCAGTCACTGCCGAGCACATCTTGGAGAAGAGATCAAAGTTTTGTTCTTCGACGCATCCAATCCGTTGAATGTGAGTATGATTCTGCCATACTTTGTTGTGTATTCACATGTGTTTTATGCTTGATTTCATCCTTAGGACCTTAGAGAATTCCAACACATGATCTGTACAAATAGTGATGCTATGGGTCATAATTGTCCAATAATCTCCCACTTGGCCTATAGCCAATCACTCGGGTGTCCTACACCTGAACTATGTACGGTTCGCTCAAACTTCTGCTGAGGAAAGGCTTTCGTCAGCGGATTTACATGGTTATCATCTTATGTGATTTATTCGATCATTACATCGCCACGATGTATGATCCGAACGAATCAGATGAATATTTGTAGTATATATATGGATCGTCGATGAGACCATTAATTCTTTAGCCTGTGCTGTCGCCTAGCTCAGCTGCTAACATAACTACTCCTAATCTAATTAGGATTATTATAGATCTAAAAGACTTTTATTGCTGCCTCAGCTGCAGTAATATTCCGCTTTTGTTGTTTATTCGGTAACAATATCTTACTTGGAAGATTTCCAGCTCACTGTTCCGTTATTCAAACTATATAGTACCTTTGTTACGACTTATAGTCGTTTTTATCGGTTTGGAAACTTGCAGTAGTGAACCCAGTCACTTCAAGTTCTCATTCTCCATAACTTAAGAAAGCATCATTAGTTCATCTAAGATACTTAAGGATGTTCTTAACATCAATCCAGTGACTATCACTTGGATTGGCCTGATTGTGACTCCATATGCTCAAAGCATATGAGACACCAGGTCGCGTACATATATTTCAATGTACGAGTTCTCGGAGAGTGTCAACAACCTTTAGATCTATCCAAGTAGATCTTTATTCCTAGAATAAAGGTTTTTTCTCCCAATAATTCTATGGAGAATTTTCATGAAAGCCAAGCTTTCACTGACTGTATTATGGGAATATCATTTCCAAGAAATGACATGTCATCATTATTTAGGACATTCACTATCAGTGCGCTCCCACTAACCTCCTTATATACACAAGAATCATTTTTTGTTTTGAATTAAATCATATACCATTATGATTACATCAAAACGATAGTTCCAAGAACGCTATGCTTGTTTCAATCCATAAATGGATCGAATTAACTTGCAAACCATGTTTGCTCGTTTTGGTACGACAAAATCGTCAGGATGTTGTGAACATCCTCCAAGAGGTTTCCTTTTAAGGAAAGCGGTTTTGACGTTCAGCTGCCATATTTCATAAATGAAACATGCAGCATTTAGCAAGCATTATCCAAATGGATTTAACCATGGCAACGAGTAAAAGGTTTCGTCATAATCGACACAATGTTAATAATGATACCTTTTCGCTACAAGCCTAGCCATCCATGTATGTCTTCCTTGAATAATTATATAGTGCCAATAGGCACAATGCCTTTCGGTACAACAACCAGTGTCTAAACTTGGTTGGTATACATAGAATCCATTTCGGACTTCATGGCACTTTGCCATAATAGGGAGTTGATACCTAGTATCATTTCCTCATACATAGTCAATTATTATTCCTCAATAAGATTGACACATTTATGAGGTGAGATCAGAAACTCATACCCCAGGTTGTTTTCTGACTCTCTCCGACTTACGCGGTTCTTGTGTATTCGAAGATTATTGGTATAGTTTCATCCTTGATGAACTATTTGTGTTCCATTAAGGAATCGGTGCCTGGAACAGTATTACTCCGATTTTCATCGAGTTTTACTTTCCTCCCACTTACCACTGCATATAGGTATTCCTCTTAGGAAAAACCACATGGCGAGCAACAATTACATTTTGCTGGAGAATTGGGTAGGCATGGCGCTTTGCTAGAAGCCAACCTTGTCTTGTAAATCGGTACAAACGTAGTACTAGGTACTTACGTGTTCGGATAGTTCGACGACCGTATTTACTGCCAACATATCCGGGGATCTCATGGGTCGCTTCCCGAAGATTAACCGATGATGTATGACTCGTACTTTATTAATCTGGGATTAATTAAAAGAGAGAGAAAATTAATCTGGGATTAATTACGGAGATATTTTATCTGGGATAAAATATCATTTAAAGATAGAGAACGATTAATTTGGAATTAATCGATAAAATAATATATTGGATATATTATACGAAATTGGATTTCGACGTGGAATTGAAATTAGATTTTAATTCGGGCGAACGAGTTAATTTAGAATTAATTCATTAGCGACGTGAATAGTAATTTGCTAGGCATAAATATTTAATTACGTCGCAACGAAAAATTCGTTAATTTGGAATTAGCGAACCCGAGCCCAGGAGTGTTTGCGAGCACATTCGTATTTCGAATTCGAGTGCGGCACGGAAGTCACATCAAGCATCAAATCAATCGTCAATCGATTGATGTGATGTCTTATCACTTCGAGTGATGAGACAACATGTCACTATTGATTGATGTTGGTAGTTGGAAAGCTTTGATTATTTTTTGCTTTTTGACTTTTGAGATTTGAAATGGTTTTGGTATTTAATTTAATTTTTGGAAAATAAATATAAAATACACTTAACACATTTCTTTTACTCTCTCTCTCTCCATTTTCACGGTTGGAACCTTTCCCTCCTTCTCTCCCATTCGGCTTTGAGCCAACTTCTTCTTCTCCAAAAATCAGTCACTGCCGAATACAAAAGAGAAGCAAGATGATGATTTTGTTGCAAAATCAAAGTGCTAGCACACAAAGGAGTTATCCTAAGGTGATAGGGAACCGAACACATGAGCATGGAATGGTCATTGAAAGCTTGGAGCTTGGTGCATCAATGGAGGACATCCATGGCCGAAAATGGAGGAGGCAAAACCAGTCACTGCCGAGCACATCTTGGAGAAGAGATCAACCTTATCATGTCCAACAAAATTCAGGTGTGACTCATGATTAACCTTATCATGTCCAACAAAATTCAGTTTCTCTGTTCGAACACACCGTCAAATTGAGGTGTTCCGTGAAGAGTCAATAATGAAAGAATACTATACTCTTTCATATAATTGAGAAACTTATTGTTTAAGTATTTTCCATCACAGTCTAATCGTGATGTATTAATACTATTGCCGATCTGTCTATCTACTTCGTGTTGAAACTCTAAAAGTTTTCGATTTATGTTTCACAAGAAACACATAACCATAACGCGATGCCACATCCGTAAAGGTTACGAAGTATTCATATCCACTTCTAGCCTAGCTAGATATGGGCCCACTTACGTCACTATAAATAAGGGCTAACAGATCGGTGGCACTTACACTTTTACCAAGTAAAAGGTGTTTTAGGCACTTTGCCTAATAAACTAGATTCGTAGACATTATTTGAATGGAATCAAATTTGTCCTAGTACCCACTCTTCGAAAGTGTGGATATACGAGTCTTGTTTAATGTGTCTCAGACAACAATGCCACTTTTAAGTTTCAACTGATTAATTCAGTTTGAGCTATTTGTTTGTCATGTCATATGTTTGAGATTTATTTATATTTAAAATATAAATACTGTTATTCACATCTAATGTGTTTATCTCAATATCATCTTTATAAAATAAAACACTTTAGTGTTCTAGAATATAAAGGCATACCCGCAACGGGTTAAACCCTGATATAGAGATAATGTTTCCAGTCAAACTAGTTATATTGTAACAGTTTCCTAATTTAAGTACATACCCAAAGGGTAGTTCCTAAACTTAGGTTTCTACGGTTAAAACAGCGACTCTCGTCCTATTTCCGATTCGTAGGTAAATCTCTACTGAAGTAAGTATCCTGCTTATCAGCAGATTCTACACACCAATACATATTTATGTACCACATCTAGTATCAAAATCCAATTTTGAAACTAATAGTGAACATGTTTATGACAAACATATTTGAAGTCGGAGCCTTGCTCGTCTTCTCTTCCTTCATGTGTGCCTTGTCCATACGGCAGTCACGCATATAGTGACCCCGTTTGCCACAGTTTTAGGCAGACATTTTGGGATATGTCTTTTGTCTTCCTAGAAGACTTGTGATGATTTTGCCTTTGCCCATTTTAGAAGCTCCGGCTTTGTCTCATAGAGCATAGCCATCAATTCTCCAAGAATTTTCTCTTGGTTTATAATGAACCTACCCCAGCTTTTGGGTAGAGACTATAAGATCAAATCTTTGGTAGTCTCAGCCATGTAGGTAAGGCCCAGCTTACCTAGCTGATCGATGTCAGCAATCATCTGCGACACCTAGTGTTGACAGATGTACCCTCTGACATACACGAGTGAAAAGAGCTTCTTTTGCAATTTATACTTCTAAGATCTAATAATAAATCTATGAAGATCTTTAATTTCATCATCATGTTACAAGGATCTAATCCTTAACTTTGACGGAATTAAAGAGTTATTGCATTAAGTATAAAGTATTGAGCACTAAAGTTATCATCACCATGAGTCATCCAAAACTCATGCTCCAATATTTTCTCAACTCCGGGCTTAGGCCCGAGATGTTTCTCTATCAAATAGAATAACTTCTCAGTTTCCAGGATTATCCTGAAATTTTATTCCCAATTTGAAAATTAAAGCCGTTTAAAAACATTTTCACCCAGGATTATGTTCTAAATGCTAATCTTTCAGTTATCTTGATTGCTATAGTCCAACTATCCAATCAAAGATTTAAGGTACTATTTAATATAATGATTACTATAGTCTAACTATATAATCAACTATAATTGAAGTAGTTTGAATACAGTCCAACTGTTTTATTAAATAAACGATTAAATATTAGTCCAACTAATATATTAATTACGTATTGACGAAAAATTGAAATGAGCGCGTATTGGCAAGTAACTAAACGAATTTGCAAATTTAATACTTGCCTCCCACTATTTTTCGGCGAGCCTCTAACCCTCTGTTGAGTACTCGGGAAACCTTGTTTCCTAGTGGGCTAGGATCCCGTTAAATAACACACAACCTTGACTTTGGCCAACAAGTTGTATGATATTTAACTAGGTAGATCTTTAAGATCAATGGGATCTCATCCAATTCCTAGATCCAGTAGGTGGACATCCCAGTCCGAAACATATATCTTATATATGCCAATATATCCAATATATTCCCAAACCTTTTTCCTCTAAATCAATTAAGCATTGGCTTTGGCACAACAAACTTAATGAGTCCAGTTAAGCGGGACCCATTGACCTTGGAAAGCTTCATAATCGATGTCGATGGACAAGAAGTGATCTTGACTTTGGCCAACAAATCACAACTTGGACAAGACATGCGATATGGAACAAAACCTTCATGATTCAAACACATCCGCGATGGACAAAGGCCTTGACTTTGGCCAACAAACCAGTGCCAATCTTGGATCTTGAGAATGAATCATTCAATGAAAGGAAAAACGCTTAATATGTGTTGAGGGTTTTTCGCGTAATTGGAAACCAATTAATTATCTTTGTTAAGGTCTCATCATACACCCTTAAACATGCATTCTAAAAACATAATAAGGCGCGTAAATAAATTAATAATGATATGCGGATGGATATTTAACACACTTTGTTCCTAGAACAAATCTCTCCATTTCCTCTCTCCCGCTAGCACAAATCTTACTTCTACCCAATTACATAACACTTCTAAAGAAACCTCATTTACATTGAGGGGAATAGGTGAGAAGAGAAATACAAAGAGTCAAGAGGTAATAGGCTGGACACACAGGTCCAATTTAATAAATTCTAAATTTATTACAATAATTTCCAAAATTGCCATCACTCATCTAATATCCATCCGATATACATTATTCATACATCGCATCCATGTATTCACACAAAGCATGTTATCAATCAATCTAATCCAATTAATTAATCTGAAATTAATGACCATCCAATGTTCAAACAACGATTTGATTTTGCGCGAGTCAAACTCGTTTTGCGAATAAGTACTCAAAGTACGAATTCTTGAATTATATTAAACTACAATATTAAATCAAATTAATTTGTATTTAATACTAATTCTATATTTAATTCTAAATTAAATAATTACACTTTTTAATGTGCCTTTACGACTTAGATTCTAAATCTAATCTTTACGGGTCTCAAAACCCATTTAACATCCAATGTCAATTTAATTAAAGTCCAATGGGCTTTCAATTAATTTCTAAAGGCTTGGACTTTGGTCAACATGGGTCAAACCCAAATACCAAAGCCCATTTAAGGAATCACCCTTATTAGCCAAGAAACCAATTTAGGCCCATTAAGCCCAATTAAAATATTAAAGGTCCATTTAATTATATTTGGACTTTATGGATATGTTTTTGGGCCCAATTGGATCTAACCAATTAACCCAAACCAAACTTGGCCCAACCAAGCCCATTAAGCCCAAATACAACTTCACAAGCCCAATTCCAAATTTGGCCCAATTAATTAAATTCCAAATTTCCAAATTTCACAATTAAAATAATCTAAAGTGTATAGCCATAATTAATTAACCAAATTAATATTTCCAAAACACCAATTTACATAATTAATCATGCTAATTATCATCAACACATGTCCAACACAATTGAATCAAAAAATCATATCATTTTCCATGCTACTAGTCACGGCAATTGTAGGGTTTTATTGTCCGATTCCGAATTCAATCCAATTAAATCATAAATCAACATATTCCAAGTGATTTTAACTCATCCAATGATCAAAAACAAAAATCACCATGACTTAGGGTAACAAATAACTTTCCGCCAAGCCAAATTATTAGGAAAAATTTGATCCAATTTAATTTTCATCAAATTGATCATGCATAACACTATGTTATCATCATTCAAGCATATTCAAACAATTAATTTCATCAAAACATGCTCAAATCAATTTTACCCAATTTTACCATAATTCCAATTTCATGTTTAAATCATGGCTCTAATACCATTTTTGGGTTTCTACTATAGTCCCAAGATCAAATTAAGCAATGAAAAGTATGAATACATCAAAGTTAAGTTGCGGAATACTCACTTTGATCGGCTTTTGTGATGCGAGGAACAACAAAAATTTTCTGCTCCACCATTGATGCTCACGGCAAAGCTCCATTTTGTGCTCATTGTTGAATCTCCAAGCTCCAAGATTTGTGTGTGGATTACATGCTCATGAATGGGTTTCCCTATCACCTTTGTAAGACTCCTAATGTGTGCTAGCATCTTGGAAATTTACCACAAAATTTCCTTTACCCTTCTTGTTGCTCTCGGATTTGGAAGGAAGAAAAGAGAGAATTTTGGCCCTTGGCCGTGAGAGAGAGAAAGAGGAAGAGAAGTTGTGTTGGTTGGTTTGATTTCAAAAATCAATTAAATGATATACCAAAAATAAATAAATGGTATTAGTCATTCAAGCCATCACAATTGAGTGTTTCACACTCAAGCATCAACCAACAACTTCCATCACAATAAAGTGATAAAGTTGACTAGTGATTTGACGCTTGATGTGACATATGGGCCCCACTTGATTCAAAATACGAGTGGGCCCGCAAACACTCCCGGGCTCGGGTTCGCTAATTCTAAATTAACGAATTTTCCGTTGTGACGTAATTAAATCAAATTTAATTAAATAATTATTCCTAGCAAAATTACTATTCACGTCTCTAGCGAATTAATTCTAAATTAACTCGTTCGCCCGAATTAAAATCTAATGTTAATTCCGCGTCCAAATCCAATTTCGTATAATATATCGAATATATTAATTTATCGATTAATTCCAAATTAATTGTTCTCTCTCTTTAAATAATATTTTATCCCAGATAAAATATCTTCGTAATTAATCCTAGATTAATTTTCTCTCTCTATTAATTAATCCCAGATTAATAATGTGCGAGTCATACGTCATCGGTGAATCTTCGGGAAGTGACCCATGAGATCCCCGGATATGTTAGCAGTAAATTCGGTCGTCGGACTATCCGAATACGTACGTACCTAGTACTATGTTTTTACCGATTTACAAGACATGGTTGGCTTCTAGCAAAGCACCGTGCCTACCCAATTCTCCAGAAATATTCTTAAAGGAATATGTAATCTATATCAGGCGTAGTATACGAAGTATTGCGTATTGCGATCCAATATCGGATGTCACGTGTTAGGCCTGGGGCTGGAATTGTGTCTGCCCCGTACGAAGCACATATCGGATCTCTAGTAACTAGTCTCTATAATCAGATAAGCATGACCTAGTCATATTATCCCGATAGCTGCAGCATATAAGAGCACCAGTTGCGTATCCTACGTGATCATCATCTCCACTATGACTGGAGTGATACTTCTATCTCGATATCACACCCAATACACTACGATTCTCAATATACCTAGAAGTGGCGTACACAGAACCGGTTAAAGCCCTGGATGACCAAAACCAAAGTATATTGATTGTCGCAAGTAATAGCGGTGCAAGTCTCAGGTTAAGACCAAATACACCTACCCTGATTTGGACTTCCATAGACACATAGTCATACTACCAATGGAATTTCGAGGGTCTATCCAGAGCGAAGCTGTTTCCGTACCATCGGTAAACACAACCTCCTATTACACTTGCATGAGTATTCAATACCCAAATATATGAGAACTATGCATTATGCTCCCACAACGCGCACAAGTGTAATACTAGTCTATTTCGCATTATCGATGTCCAATCTCGATAATACTACGACTATGGATATTTAATGATTAAACCTTCATGGATTGATATTGTCTCATATCATCTCAATCCGGAACTAATCATAAGGACCTTTTATCATTTATATATCTTGGTAATCCAATTACAAATGATAAAAGAGCAATTTCCTTTGTCACATAGTTAATTTGTACAACAACACCATGATCTGTACAAATAGTGATGCTATGGGTCATAATTGTCCAACAATAACTGTGATAAAATCGGCTTATGCCCTAAGTGCGTAAAAATAAGTCTGATATGAAAAATAACATAATGGAAATCAACTTAAACGGAAAGTGTCCACTCACTGATTTGGAGTTCCGCTAGCATAACGTCACTTCACCGAAAGGTTTTGTGGTTCTTGCGATAACTCCTAATTGATAACTCTGATTAGAAAATAAATTGAGGAGTGTATTACGAAATTAAACTAAATTTATCGATTTAAATACTTGTTATCGCTTTCAGGCATAACATATGTATATTATGGTGTATTGTATGTATACGAGTTGATACGAGACCCTTAGGATGGCCTCTAACACACTAGGGTGGAACTGGAATGAATTAAAACTAATTTGGGGAGAATTCTGATCTCGTGTCGTGACACAAGGCCTTACGCATTGTGACGCGCACAATTCCAGTAACATATGTATGAATTTTCCAGTTCACGTTGCGATGCAAGTTCTTGCGCGTTGCAACTCTCACAAACCAGAAACAAATCTGCATTAATTCCCTAGTACGTATCGCGATACTGGCCCTTTTTCCAGGATTCTAACTTGCTTCCTAAAGTCTATCATACTCCAAATGTATCACCAACACTTATATATCAAAATTATTACACAAACCATTCCATTAAACTTCAACTTCACATATTTTATATCAAATTATCATACTAAATAATTCTTTAATCTTATTACTCTTATTTTTAGCTAAATTCTTAAGATTTTCAAAATTTGGACACTTAGTTCTACAATCAATTTCTTTACCTATCGATCACAAAAATGCAATTCCTAACATGCCAATACTCTTATTCTATCATCATACTTTCAAAATCTTAAAATCCAAGTTTTGGGTCAACTTGCTTTACCTTCTTTCTCTTGATTTCTTCACACTTCTCAAGTTTCCAATGGTTGTTAATCTTATTCTTTGCTTGATGTATGATTATTGGCATTTGATTCCTTTTATTTCCTCTCTTTTTCTTCCTTTTTATTTCTTCTTCGTCTTCTTTCTCCATATTCTTCCTCAAACATTTCTTTCTTTTCTCTTCATTTTTAAGGATTAGGGAATAGTATCCCTTATATATAGTAGAGGCCTATATGACTAATTGGTAAAATCTTAGAATAAAAAAAATATTAGAATTATTGAGTGAATTTGAGAATTCTCTAGAAGCATCCCCTATTACTATTCATCCAGATATTTGATCTGAATATTTAACTTGCCTCTGTTCGAATTTGGAAAAATATTCAAGTGGAAGTTTTAGGTCTCGATCTCATATTTTCGATGATATAAAATTCGTAAAAATCGAAGTTCGTATGAGAAAGTTATGGCCCAAATACCATGAGCTATCCGGAGCGAACATCATATCGTCTAGTATTGGAATCTCAAAGAATTTTCCGATCGTTCCCAAAATCATTTCATGAAAGTATATGTGTCCAAACATAATTTATATCATATGACACTCTTCTCACAGTGTAACAGTAGTCGTGATTACCGGTCGTTACAGAAAACATAATCATGATCTGAATCCGTATATCTGAACTGAAATTATAATTGTAAACTAAAAAACTATAAACATACTTGTAAAACCTGATTTCCTATAAACCACACCATTGCCGTAACCTAGGGGCCTGAAACCTACTCAGTGGGACCTACCACCGTATGAGCAAGGGAAACTGAAGCTGAACTGAATAAGCCTATGGGTTTGATTAGTGCTTCATGTGGCAACATGAGTGATCGCTGGCTCGCTAAAGTTGAAGGGACGGCCATATACTGGTGATTTGAAAATATTTCATACTTGAAATTGTAAAATCTTTTCCAAAAACTTAAACTAAATTTCATGAAAAATCATAACTTGAAAACATAAATCTTTTAAATATAATTGAAACATAACTAGAAACTTGTAATATGAAAATGTAAGCTGAAAGCATACATGACACATAAACAGAAATCGTAAATCATAAAAATGAGGCATAAATTGAACATACATAAATATGATGCATGGGAACACGACATGAAAGCTAAAAAAACATAACTAAAAACATATAACATGAACTGAGATACGTGAATTTGACATGAAAGCTTGAAAACATATGTTGGATCTGCACTTGAGATACAAACATGGAAAAGATGGACTGACGTGTATTGACTTATGCATACGAGCTCGTACAGGCTCCATTACATATTTTAGAATAAGTATGGGATGGGTGTCTTCCGAACGAAAAACCTAACCATCACCTTCTAACATAGACTTATACATGTTGACTACGTGCATTGTAAATATGGGATATAAAACATAAATTGAAATATGAACTGAATATATAAACTGAAATCGTAAACTGAGAGTGCGAATTGAAAACTATAACATGAAGCGTAATACATATTTTATGATATGCATACTAAAAATGACATATTACTAAAGATATGAGTAGCATTCACTCACAGGCTGATGTTCAATTCCAGCGTATCTGAGCTCACTAAAAGACTCATGCAGGGATTCTAATGAACATATGTTCAGGTACAATTAGTACACTTGAACATACTAACTCTAAACATGCTCGTGACTGTCGTGATGAGGAAAATTGGATTTTGGAAGCAATTTGGAGCTTTAAAATTGGATGTTCAACTCTCCGGAAGGAATAAACCTGACAATTTATAAGTGTTGGCGCGCCACTCTCTCGAGCCGGCATACCGATTGCCAAACACACTACCAATTTAGACACCGATATAATGGTGTTCTAAGTGTGTTCATACCGGTCTCGTGTTGTATGTGACGCGCGTGATACGCGCTTAATCTTGTTTTTCTCATTTTTGGAGCTTCCATACTCTGATTTGTCTCGAATTTTTTTCCTATGGGTTCGTAATGAAATTTAGTATCAAATTTATTAATTTAAAAATACAACCATGTTATGTATCCGCTGGTATGACTCATTTCCACTACATGAGGCTCTGATCCGACCATAAGGGATCCAGATCCGCTCTAATATATAGTGCAAGAGTCGATTCGATCTACTATGTCATTCACTCGGTCTACCATATATAAAGAGATGTTATATAATAGAAGCTGTTTATTTTATTCATAATAAAATATTACATAAGTATTTACAGGGAAATACATAAGAAAATTACGCTATGAGCACCAATCCTAACAAATATGGCCTACGAATGATATTTCGAAAAAATAAAATTAGTATCTATAGAATTTGGCATAAAGCTTTCGATCTCTCAAAATCTGCAAAGCGATTCACAGGTGATTCTCATGTCATCATCCTCTTAAACTGCACGTGATTTGTTAGCCTTATTTGTTGCCTTGTTGGAACAACATGCTCTACAGAAGCAGCAACTTAAAGGGACATATCTAAAACCCATGCTTTCTTGACTAATTAGGACGACAAATTTACCACGGTATAAAAGAGTGTATGGCACTCGGATCAAGTAATATTCTTGACCTGACTTTTGTCTGCTGAAGTCTAGCTTCAAAGCCTTCAATTGCTTTATATCTGACCCTCGCCCTGTAGGGGGTCGTGCTGATACTGCTGCAAATGATGTGTGGTAGGGCTGAGCAACGATTCCGTTCTATCCGGAACCGGTTGGAACCAGATTGGTTTTTCAGGTTTGGAATCAGAACATGTTGAAATCGGACCGGTTCCGGTTCCAAAATGGAATAACCAAATTTAAATAGTCTGGTTCCGTTCTGTCATGGACAGAACCGAAATCGGAACCGAATTTTAGAACCGAAACCGGAACCTGTTTTGGGAACTGAATTTCGGAACCGGAACCAAAACCTATTTTGGGAACCTAATTTAGAACCAATTTCAGAACCAAATTAAAAGCCAATTTAAATTCAATTTCATAACCCAAATTAAAGTCCAGTTTTAAAACTTAATTTCATAACTCAATTTAAACTCAATTTCATAACCTAATTAAAACCCAATTTCATAACCTAATTAAAACCCAATTTAAACCCAAACACTTTCTACAAGAATATTATGTATTAAGTCAAAAATATTATACAATATGTAATTTTATTTATAATTTTATTTATGTATGGACAGTTACCAAAAATATTATGTAATATTTAAGTGTGAAATATAATTATATTTCAAAATTTGACAATAAAAATAAATATGGTAAATCAGAACCAAACTGGAATCGAATTAGAACCGATTAATAGGGTACCATATTTAATTGGGTAGGTTCCGGTTCCACATGGGACGAAATTGGAACCGAATTGAAATCGATTAATAGGGTACCCTATTTAATTGGGTAGGTTTTGGTTCCAATTAGTTAGGAACCGATTTTTTCAGGGTAGATTTCTGTTCCACGCGGAACCGAAATCTAAACCGATTTTGCTCACCCATACTGTCCGGCTAGAATTGGAATGGGTTGGGGGCTTGAGGGCTATTTCTAACCATATGGCTCGATTGGCCACAACTAAAAACAACCATGTATCCCTCTTATGCATGAATCCAGGTGCCTCTTTCTGTATGCTTGAAAAATAGGGTTATAACATGGAAATGATGACGTTGAAGAGGCCATTAAAAAAGTAATATATTGACTCGGTTTCTAGATCGGCCCTTTATTGGTGGACACCCATTCCTTAACGGAAATATCCTGAGGTGTAGACTCACTCAAAGCCTTACTGTACCATTTTGCTCGTAATTTTTCAAATAACTCTGTCTTACTCGTCTTCCTATACTCATTTTCTTGGCTTAATGGATAAATCTTGCAATGCGTGTATCGTATTTATATGGCTGTTATATGCTCTGCCTACTTCAGGTGCTCAAATTCTCGGGCCTTGGCATCTGGAATACTTTTAGTAAGGAAACGAGCTAGGATAGCTTTACTAAACTCCGACCAAGCCGAATATGACCAATGAAAGAGGTAGACCACTCATAAGAAATACCTCTTAGCTAAAAACTCGCAAGTTCAATTGATCTGATTGGTGTGCATCCAAGCACTATAAAAAAAGTTTGGATTCCTCAGTGAACCCATTCGGGTGTATGCTAGATTCTATATTCGATTGGTAAAAGGGTGCATCGTATGGAAATCAGGGAACGATACTTACCATTGTCTATCTTGGTTCAACTGGAGTCTGGTTGGGTGGTTAGATATCATTAGAGGGAGGTACTGAGGCAGGTGGGGGTTGTTATTTTGTTGGGGGTTGTATGGATTATTGTTGTTATTGGCGGGTAAACAATTCCACCAATCGGTCTATAGATTCCAACATTCGCTGCATATTTCGGGTGAAATCATGGACTGCACTAGATTCTCCTACTGATCATTGGGGTTCTAATGGGTCTTGTTTAGAAGCGGGGGTTGTTGGATCTGCCCTTGTGGGCCTGTGTTTCTTGGGCCATCAATTCATACTACTATGAGTCTTGAGATTTCTTGGTGACATCACTATCTATTCTTATCAAACGGGAGGGGTTTGAATATTTGAAGAAGGTTAACACATTCGTATTAGCTTACATGCATAAAATTCCCTTGCGAGACCCATTACCTTTTTCGAAATAGGTTTATGATGGAAGCCGTCATGACTGAACCAGTGCCTCTAAAATAGCCAGACGGTTTGATTTTATATGCAAACCAAAAATCATAACAATGACCTTACTCAACCCTGAATCATAACAATGGTATTGAAAAGTCAAACAATCGGAAAGATATTTTAAACTTATTTCTAATTTCTGAGACTTAATCAAATTCAGAATTAAGGTCTTCTTTTATTCCTCTAATTATCATACGTCATCTGGGGAACATACTTTCCATGCATAAAGAAAGGGAAAAGTTAACGTATCTCATACATGTAATTTTCTAATAAAGGATGAAGACTTACTTGGAGTCAATGGAACTGAAAGGGGTGATGTCTTACATATGAGTATCCCGAACATACATCAGATATAATGCATCATAACCCTACCACTGTAGTTATTGACCTCTAAAATCGTGCTCTGATACAAACTTTGTCAGATCCAATATACCTAAGACATGACTGGCAAAAGACAGTGTTACATCTCCTTAAGCCTTTGACATGGGCGTGCATGACGTGTCATGAATTATAACTGATCTGTACTTAAACTACTGACAATATATCATGCATGATTATCATGAAATACACATATTACTCGTATGATAATGGTTAACGACATGTTTATACATATGGGCATCATTTGGCCTCATGGCCTATCATGACAACATGTACATATATGTGAACCCATGCAATTGCATCCCTAAGACTACAACCGGTGTCCATCTCCTCCGAAATGAACATTTGTCAAAATTGAGTCCTTGCCAATAGTGGCTGTCAGTAGATCCTACATTCAAAAACTGAGAGTGTGATGGGGATGATAAGTTGTATGAACAACCTAGTTAGTAAACTTTGAAAGTAAAAGTAATGAGAAAACATCATGGTTTGCAAAATCACTGAGCTGTATTGAAATATTCTTTTCTTAAAATCATATATATCTAAAATACAAAGCGGATACATAAAACATCCGTTGGTAAATAGTTTTCATGAAAATCTCACATATATCATAACCCTGGGCCATGAAACCTACTTAGTGGGATCCAGCACCACGTAACCAGGGAATGAACATGAACATGAATAAGCTTAAGAGGGTTACTAAAAAATCATTAGGCATACTGAGCTAAGCGTAATCATGTCGCTATACTGAGGGGATGTCACTCTATTCATGTTTAAAATATTTTTAATACTTGTATAAATACCATATAACATAACTTGAAAAACATAATCGAGTAACATAGCAAAACATATAAGCGTAACTTGAAACATGTATAAATCATGCTGATCTAGAAATATCATGTATACTGGAAACAAATATAAACTATCATAATATGATAATATCATATATAATGGAACTGCTAATCATGAAAACTTAACAAACTGAAAATAAGTTCATGTAAATTTAAATCTTCATATTCCAAACATATAATATTTAAAAGCATATGAAAAATTATAACATTCACTCGCAGAGCTGACATCAAATCCTACTGCTCATGCTGGCACGTGGAACTGGCTAGAACTTCCTGCATGAAACTGGTATGATCTATAAACGTACAATCAAAATTCAGTTAGTATGCTAATATACTCATGATTCTAAATGTGCGCGTGCAATGATACGTGTATTCAGGCTGATGAGGAAGCTTAAGGTGCATTCTTATATAGTAGGATGAGACCTTGAACAATTGGAAACAAATCCTGAAACTGTCTTCGCATTGCGACACAAGGTGGCGCTTGTCGCGATGTAAATCTTGAAACTGCTCGCATTACGACGCGACTTATCTACATTGTGGCATGCTCTAAACTCATTTCAAGTCAGAGTGCTTTTGTTGATTTTGCGTCGCGATGCGAGCTTGATTTCATGTCTTCTCTCCATCACTTCAATGACAGCTCCTTTGGCAAAACCAACTCCACCACATCATCACCAACAAAGCCAAAATACGACATGCTTAAGCATCATCCAACACACTAAAAGAATATTCACGGTAAGGCATCATAAATTAAAATCAAGCCTAACTCACCCATGCAAAATTGATGGCAATATGCCTCAATCTAGCATGTTTAACACTCAATCATAATCTATCATGCTAATTCAACACTAATCCAACACTCCCATATATTATGATCTTGATTCCAACTTACCAATGCACAAAGTCATAAGAACCAACCCACACCCTAGGTTCCAATTGCAAGTCAAATCATGCCTAAATCAAGATTATAACATCATTATAGGCATGATTACAACCATAATTGACAATCTCATATAAAAATAGTAATAAAGCATGCTTGGGTTTTCCATGGGTTTACATGATGAGCTTGAAGAGTAGTGCTAAATGCAAAGTAATTGCTAGAATAAGGAATATGAAACTTACTTGCTTCAATTAACATTTAGAATTACAAGGAAAACACACCATTTGAGCTTGCATAATGGCTGAGAAAATGAAACAAAAAAAGGAAAAAAATGAATGGCTTGGTCGTAGATTGAAGAATAAAGAAGAAGAGAACATGGTGAGATTTTAATAGCCATAAATTGACTTGATTTTTGTGACTTAAATAACGGCATTTAAAAATTTACGTGCCAAATTTTTGGAAAACTCTCGTTATTGCTCATCAGACCCGAATTACAGCCTAAATCAGACTTTGTTCAACACATAATTTGGAAAAATGCTTAACATGAAAGTTATGTGCCTAAGCTTTCCAACGGTATTGAAATCATAAAAATGATATATGTAGCTCAAGATATCATTGAAATATTGAAGACTGTTCATGAGTGCAGTTACATCAAAATGTGTGCTGAAACTGAAAATTTATCATGGGCTTCCGATAAGGGTTACGCAGATAATAATCCATCTGATACACAATTTTATATGTAACAATATTTCTCGCATTGAGGGTATGACCATGTTGGACACGTCATGAAAACTGGGGTGTTACACAAGGGTAGCATCGTTTAATCAAAACAAGTGACGCGGCACAACAACGCCTAGGAGAAACTCGTCCATATGAGAGAAATAATGTAAAAAAACCTATACAGCAGAATCGTTCAATCAACCAGGCAACCAAATCACCCAATCAGCTGGGAAATGGAATCACCCAATCTGCCGGGAAATCGAATCGCCCAATCGACCAGGCAACCGAATCACCAAATCAACCAGGCAATAATCAACTCGAGGAGCAGTTACATTAATGTTGTCACAATCTAACTATTGAAAGCGAGTAAAACATGGAGAAGATAGGCCACGTTCCCAGTAGTTATTACAAGTGGCAGGCCAACAAGGAGCACAACCCAACACTTACCACATGTGGTAAACTAACATGAAACACGACTGCAGCAGTTATCATAGGTGGCAGATGAAGAAACACGGATGTATAGTACGTGGGATAAACCGTCCTGGCAGTTGTCAAACAGTTATCCTCACTACTATATAAGCTGAAAGACAAGTTCAGAAGAGACAACATAAAATCCAAATGACTCGCAAGAACAAATGTAATTTTTTTCTTAGATAACTAATTAGAATTGTGTGCTTGCCCCCCTTGAAAGCATTTCTTAATCAAATCAAACACCTCTTTTTGGGACTTTGTTCCAAGAGGTTTGAACCTTACACGATCTCGTAAGAGCAAATGTAATTTTTTTCTTGGATAACTAATTAGAATTGTGTACTTGCGCCCCTTGGAAATATTTCTTAATCAAATTAAACACCTTTTTTGGGACTTTGTTTCAAGAGGTTTGAACCTTACACGATCTCTATCTGAAACCAACCAAAATTGTCTGTTAATAAGGACAATAATAGCATTGTTGCCGGAGCTTGCATCATCAGTCTCTTTTCAGATTTTCCATGTGTTAAAACTCCCTTTCTGCTCCCACATTACCATGCATGAAAAAAAACCAGATATCGAATCAAAGTTTTAAAAGAAATAACTAGATAACCAATAGAAGCACAAAGTTTTTAGATTAAATAGTTACTTAACATGGCATTAGGACAGGTTTCGACCAAATGGTATTTCTTATGCTACGTTGATAAGATTGTAGTTGTTGTTTTTGGTTCATGTGCTTTGATGTCGATGGGGTGTTAAAGCTTGAATACTATTTTTGGACTCTTACTTTTCAACTTAAGCTTAAGGCCAAGGGAATCTATTCAAATCTGTTTATGCAGTTCACAATTTCACAAACAGGATAAAGGACTCACCTCCAATCTCAAAAGGCCTGTTGTGACATCAATACCTATCTCTGGTACAACATCATCATTTTCAATCTCTGCATCCGTGAAAGTGAGGGCTCGCTGTAGTTTCCTAGGAGAAAATACCTCAACCTCGGTCATATATGTGGCAGTCACTGGTCGATGGTCAGACATTTTAAGTTCATTCCTTCTGTAGTTCAGTAGCCTCATTCCCTTACCATATGAAAGAATGCGATCACACCTAGAATTAGAAAGATTAAGATTTGCAAGAAAAACTTGTTACAAAAAAAAATGGATAAATCATCAAGGATCTTTTAATTACAGGTAAACCGGGATTGGATGAATCAGTATCTTATAATCCATAGGTTTCAGGTTTGGCAAGCAATGCCGAATTTCTTCAAATCCAAGATCAGTAAACAACAATATCGATACAAAAGGAGCAGAAGGGAATGCAGCCACCTGTCCCATACCAGATTTTTGCAAAAACTTACCAGGCAGGGTTGCGTCTTCCAGCCTTTAGATCCTCTCCACAGTACTTCTCTGAATTTAATTCATATTTATAAGTTGGTGCAAAATTCAAGATACCCTCAGACCATCCATCAAATGCACGACCTTTCCTCAGTTCTCGTAGAAGCTGTCATAACAAAATATCAACTTATTTTAAAACTGATAGAGCATCCCGTCAACTTGAGATAAGAAAATTGCTGAGGCCTTGGAGACCCAGACCGACCAAAATGGCTATCCAGATGCACAGATAATCGATTTAATATATGAAATTTATCGTTTAAAAGGTGAAGCAGAACACTTACTGTCTGCAAATGTGTTTATGCATCTATAGATCCCAATTAATAAAAGTTTGTTAAGATACCTGATCTCCTTCAGCCAACTTAGACCATTGCTTTCCAGAGATAAGTTCCCTTGTTTTCTCATACGACAAGTTTGTGCGATAATTCAGATCACCCAGCCAAATTATTCGTCTGCAGAAGAAATCGATGTTATTTAATATTCTTCGAAATCATGAAGTAACCAGCAAAATAAAGTTGGCAGATAACTATGTTATATCAATTTACAAATTGGTCCGAAAATTGAATAGTAATGATCGTCATTCTCTGATCACTGAAGAGTATTTATGAGGAAAAATTGAATTCTATTACTACAAGAACAGAATTTACGAAGTGTTTAAACTTTACAAAAAACCTCATTCTCTACACTCTCTAAACTTTCTTGCCTTAAACTTAATATTTTGGGATGCTTTGAGCTTTAAAATGAGCTCTCTATTTATGGTAAAATTCTGGCCCAAATTGTCAACAAATGAATAGTTTCCCACCTAAAGTTCTTTTGGCCATTTTTTGTGATTGCACCAAATTTTTGGACATTGTGGCAACGGTGGAGATCAATCTTTGACAATGGTGGACAAAGATGGAGCTTCAAATGCAAGTTGGATACTACAATGATGCTACAATTCTCCCCTCTATCTGCATCCGAAACTAAGGGTGGCAAAAAAGCCCACGGCCCGGCCCGGCCCGGCCCGCGGGCTTAAAAGCCCGGGCCGGGCATTAAAATGAAAACCCGGCTCGGGCCCGGGCCGGGCTTTCCTATTTCGGCCCGGCCCGGCCCGGCCCGGGCCAAAATTAAAAAAAAAAAATAAAAAAACATAAATATATATATTTTTTAATATGTTTGTATCATTTTTATTTATTTTTAGTATTTAAATTGTTAATTATCAATAAAATTTGTGATTTATTTATAAATTGTCTTTATATATAGTGTAAATATATTTTATATTTGTATTTTTTTTTAATTTTTTTTTAAAATTCGGGCCTAAAAAAAGCCCTGGCCCAAGCCCGGCCCGGCCCGTAAGGCACCCGGGCTGGGCTTTTCACGGGCCCGGGCTCTTTTTGGGTTGGTCGGGCTAGGGCCGGGCTTGTAAAAGCCCGGCCCGGCCCATTGCCACCCCTATCCGAAACGATTATCATCTGACAGCTATCCCGGCTATGTCTCTGAACAGCTCTAACTTGTCACAAGTAACCATTTTTATTAACATGTTAGCTGGATTCTCATTTATATGGATCTTTACTAGTCTCAATAGTTGTTGATCCAACACCTCGCGTATCCAATGATAGCGAATATCGATGTGTTTATTCCGGGAATGATACATTGAGTTTTTGCTCAAGTCCAGAGCACTCTGACTGTCACAATTTATTGTTTATTCTGTCAGCTTGATCCATAATTCTTGGAGAAAAAGCTTTAACCATAACATTTCATTTCCTGCTTCCGCTGCTGTAATATACTCAGCTTCTGTTGTGGATAATGCAATACACCTCTGCAATCTTGACTGTCATGACACAGCTCACCTTGTAAAAGTGTGGAGAAAACCTTATATAGATTTTTTATCATCAAGATCTCCTGCCATATCTGAATCTGTATAGCCTTCAAAGATTGGATATGTTGTCTCGTAGCACAGACGTAACTTCGATGTACCCTTGAGGTACCTGAGAATCCATTTGACTACCTCACAGTGTTGTTTTCCTGCGTTAGAGAGAAAACGGCTCACTACACCCACTGCGTGAGCAATATCTGGCCTGGTACATACCATAACATACATTAGGCTTCCAACTGCTGAAGAATATGGTATCGATGACATCTCCTCTATCTATTTTTTGGATGGGGGCACGAACTCTTGCTCAGTTTGAAGTGGTATGCTAGCGGAATGCTGACAGGTTTGGCTTTCTGTCGAATCTCCTATTATCCGCTCAATATAACTCTCATGTGAAAGCCAAAATATTTTGTTCTGTCTGTCTCGAATTATTTGCATTCCCAAAATCTGTTGAGCTGGTCCTAAGTCTTTCATGTCAAAAGACTTAGAAAGTTCTTTCTTCAGCTCGCTGATCTTCGCTACATTTGTCCAACGATCAACATGTCGTCCAAACATAATAGAAGAGCAACGAAGTTTCCATCCGGAAACCTTTGAATGTAAATACACTTGTTCGATGCAGTTCTTTTATAGTTTTGACTCACCATGAATGAGTCAAACTTCTTGTACCACTGCCTTGGTGCTTGTTTGAGGTCATACAAGCTCTTATTCAGCTTGCAAACAAGGTTCTCATTTCTTGGAACCTTCACGCTGCTCCATGTTGATTTCTTTATTTAGATCACCATTTAGAAATGTTGTCTTAACATCCATTTGTTCAAGCTCTAAATTCAAACTGGTTACCAATCCTAGGATAACTCGGATTGAAGCCATTTTTACAACTGGTCAAAAGATTTCATCAAAGTCGATTCCCTTTTTTATGTAGGAATCCTTTGACTACTAATCGGGCTTTGTGTTTCACAATATTTCTGTTGTCGTCTTTCTTCATCTTGAATACCCATTTGTTATTCAGTGCCTTCATGTCTTGCGGGAGTTTGGCAATCTCATAAGTATGATTTTTTCCGCAGAGAATCCATTTCATCATGTATTGCGCACATCCATTTTCCTTTGTCTTTATGAGATACAACTTCCTTAAAATTTTTTGTCTCCCCCTCTTCAGTAAAAAGAATATAGTCAGATCTGGAGTATCTATTTGATGGAATCCAGCCTCACTCAGATATTCGTATTAGAGGTTCACTGGTTTTTGGAGGTCTGTCGTCATCCAAATCTGTGGATGATCTTGTAGCCTCTGATGAAGCGGGTTGCAGCTCCCCCTGCTCAACATCATCTTTCTCATCTGGTTCTTTTTTTTGACATATCATACACCCCATCATTATATGTGGCCACTCGTGTTGGTGCTAAGGTTGTGTCTAGATTTGAATCGGTTTTGTCGGAACTGGAATTAGAAGAAATCTTGGGCTTTTCAATGTCTTCTATTGACTGGTCTTCATGAAACACTACATCTCTGCTTCTAATGGCCTTTTTTTCCTTCGAGTCCCATAACATGTATCTGAATTCCTCATCTCCATAGGTTATGAAGATGCATGAAGTGGTCCTTACATCGAGCTTCTGCCCGAGCTCTTTGGATACGTGTGCAAATGCTAAATAGTCGAATGTTCTAAGATGAGAATATAATGGATTCTTACCAGACCACACTTTCTCCGGAATCTCAAAATTCAACGATACAGATGGTGATATGTTGATCAGGTACCAGGCGACACGAGCAACTTCTCCCAAGAATGGCTTTGGCAGCTTAGTTATGTTGATTATGCTTCTGACCTACTCTATAATGGTGTGGATCATTCTTTCAATAACACCATTATGTTTTGGGGGTGCGTGGAACAGGCCTTTTATGTCGAATGTCGTATCTTCCGCATTAGGCATCAAACTCTCTTGAAGTGTACTAGCCTTCATTATTTGTGCGGAGGCACTTCAATTTCTTCTCTATTTCACGCTCTACCATGGCATGGAATAGTTTTAAATAATCTAAGACCTAATCCTTTGTTTTCAAAAAATACACCCACACTTTCCGAGAAGCATCGTCAATAAAAGTCTAAAAGTATTTGTTACCACCTAGCGACTTAACCTCCAATGGACCACAAACATCAGAGTGTACCTGAATGAGTAAATGTGATCTTCTCGTAGAAGAGAAATTAAAAGAGACTTTATATTGTTTATAGAATAGACAATGATTGCAAGGATCTAGAGCAGTATTCTTGGAGACAGTGATTAGATCCTTCTTTATCAAGGTAGATAACAATTTCTCACTTATGTGACCGAGTCTCTGGTGCCATAGATTTTGAGAAGCCTCTTGTTCAGCTACATTAAGGCTCTCTGCACATATTTTTACACGAATCTTGTATAAAATGCCACAAATATGTCATTCGGCGACGATCATGACATCTTTTATCATTTTCCATGTGACATTGCTAAAGTGGCTAGCATATTCCTGTTTGTCAAGGGCTACCCCGAGAGTAGATTAAGCCAAAGTTCTGGAACATGTCTCACCTCTTTCAGGGTTATTGTATACCCTTCATCTGAATATCACCGATTCTCACTATCTGAGAGGAACTAGTATTTATCATCTTCACTGCTTCAAAATCTCATGTTTTGTATGTTGCGAAGAAATCCCAATTAGGAGTGACGTGGTAGGATGCTGCAGTATCTATCACCCACTCATTTGCGGTGTGAAGGCATGTTTCTTCCTGGATGGAGCAGATAGCTACATTTTCCGAGGCAACTACTAGTGTCTCCGCATTTGTTTTTCTTTCAACTGGGGATTTCTTTACCCTGCTCTCGTTGCAGCTTTCGGCAATTCTTCTTTAAGTGGATTTCTATGCCACAATGGTAGCACTTGTTATTAGATTTTCTTCCGTCTTTGGATTTATCTCTACTTTTTCTTTTACCTTTCATTCTACCTCGATTTTTATCTCATTGTCTTCATCGATTCTCCGTGACAAGGGCTTGTGTCTGATCTGTGCTAACGTCTTTTCTCCTAGCCTCCTCATTTGACAGGGCATCTTTTACCATAGGCATGGTAAGTTTACCTCCTGGATCCGAATTGCTGAGAGTAACCACCAATGTCTCTCAACTATCAGAAAGAGAACTGAGTAGTAAAATGGCTTGTACTTCATCTCCCAATTGCATGTCTACTGCAGACAACTGGTTCACCAGGTTTTGAAACTCATTGGTGTGTTCTGCAATGAAAGTTCCACTTCGTAGCTTCAGGTTCACCAAACGCCTCATTATTAAGGCTTTATTCCGAGCTGTTTTAGTCTGGTATATGTCTTCCAGCTTTATCCACATTTCGTAAGAATTTGTATCATGTACTACGTGATGGAAGACACAATGGCCGATTCACTGCCTAATCTGACAAAGAATTCTGTTATTGAGTTTATTCTAGTCACACTCTTTAACAGAATCCAGTCTCACTCCTTTCACATTGATTATATCGAACCGATCTTTGCAGTGTCAATAATCTATCATCTGAGGCATCCGATGGAATAATTGGTTGTTGTTAGCTTGGTCATTACACCAGAAGAGGAATCTTCCATTTCCACTTTAAGTGTAAAGTTTAAAATGAAAATAAGATAAAATCGGGGATGATTTTCACAAATCAGAGGTCACCGTTTTGTTCAGAACGGTCGAAAATGGTAGATTTGACTCTTCATTGGTCCAAATCTGACTCAGGATCCGATATGAAAATTTCTAAATTTTCTGTGGCTAAAATATAAATTTTAGAGACTTCATGGGGCTCAATGAAATTTACCAGATAAGCTGACGTTTCTGACACTTGGAAGATGATATGGCTACTAACTATACCATATTTGATGACGTGGCAGATGACTGTACCGGAAAGCTGATGTGGCAGACGACTTGACCGGAGTTGCTGACATGGCAAGTGACTTGACCAGAATTCGATGACGTGGCAGCTAACTATACCGGAAAAGCTAACGTGTGTGATGACTGTAACGGATTTGCTTTCGTGTACGCTGACTGTGCTGATGACTGTATCAGAATATTGACGTGGCCGCTAACTGTGCTGTTGACTATACCGGAATGCTGACATGGACGATGACTGTGTTGCTGACTGTATTGGATCTGCTGACATGGTTGAAACATGTGTCGTCTTTAACCTTCGGTTGGCGCATGAAGAGTGTGGGAGCGCGTGGACAGCTCTCAGGTTGGTGCGTGCGGCATGAGAGGGCTTCTATGATCTCCGTTTAATCGCCAGAAAATACCACTGTGCTCGTCTCGACGTGAAAAGATGATGGTATGCTCAAAACTGATTTTTGACAACTTTCACGAAACCTGATTTTTCCGAACCGGGTTCCATTCTTTGGTTTTACGACCCCAATGTATAATCAAAGCTCTCAATACCACTTGTTGTGATTCTCTGATCACAAAATAGTGTTTATGGGGAAAAACCGAATTATATTATTACAAGTACATAATTTACAAAGTGTTTAAATTTTACAGAAAATCTCACTCTCTAAACTTTATTGCCTTGAAGGTTAATATTTTGGGATGATTTGAGTTCTTAAATGAGCTCCATATTTATAGTAAAATTCTGGCCCAAATTGTCAATAAATGAATAGTTTCCCACCTAAAGTTCTTTTGGCCATTTTTGGTGGTTGTACCAAATTTTTGAAAATAGTGGCAATAGTGGGGATCAATATTTGATAATGGTGGACAAATATGGAGGGTAGTTGGATCCTTCAATTGCAAGTTGGATACTACAATGATACCACACAGATGATCTTCAACTATTACCATTCCCAACTTTTTTCTCAAAGATATAGATGTAGCTCACTTGCGATCGATTAATTATCAAGAATGCCAGCCTTTCTTGATATTTTAAATCAAAACCATATGCAGCAGTGGAAACTCATTCATGATATAAGAAACAGGGGAAGCTTCAAGGATGATGCAAAAGGAAAGGCCTTGAGACATTGTGCTGTCAACTAAAGCCCTTCCTGCTTCAAAGTAAGGTGATCATCTAAAATGTACCCAACTGAATAATGATTAGACAAATACTTACTCATGATCAAAAATGCTTTTGGGAAGTACAATTTCTGACTGTGAATGAAAGTGAGTTCTTCGATATATTTCATGCACATTCGCATTTCTTTTGAGTTCATCTCCGTCTTTTTCACCTGATGTCAGATGAGTACATATAAAACAAAAAAGTGTCTGATGTATTGACATGCTTACTGAAATTGATCCCTGCACAATTGAAATATTATCACACTTAATGCTATGCTAATTATCGCAAAAAAAAAAAAAAAAAAAAAAAGTGATAACAAAAGGATGAGAATGAGACCTTGTTACCGATGTAGCCCATCAAACCAACACCAACAGTAGACACCCTCACATTCTGAATATGCTTACGCAAGCTCTTTCGAGCCCATATTGTGAGGAAAATACCAACCATTTGCTTGCTTACCATCATTACATATGATGATCTTCTTCTCCGTTTCATAAGAGTTTCAATGTCAAGTTCCGCAAGCAAAGCTAGCACCGACGACATATCATTGGCGGCTGTCTTGAAAGACTTGGATGTTTTGAAAGATTTAACTGTCTTAAGGGAATTTTGTCTCTCTAAAACACTATGAGTCAGCAAGTTTAGTGGAGGCTCTGGCCAGCTCAAACCTATCCTTTCTGGCGCACTAAGCAGTTTAGTTAATCTCCCATTGTATTGCACGGCTGGTGGTTTGGCATTTCCTTCACTTTCTTCTGTTTCTAAACTCTTTGGAGAAGAAAATTGCTTTTGTAAATCATTTTCTGCTGGCATGTCCAGTTTGGCACTATTAGTACAGGATGAAACATCATAATTCATGAACATATTGACTGGTTTATCGTTGACTGTATCAAAACTGCTATTTTCATCATCCAGCGTATAAACTTCCTCACCTACATCACTATCACTTTCGAGCATTATCTCCTCATCTATATCTGGAATATCCTCAGATGGTTTAAACTTGGATGGAGACAGGGGATCACTAAAAGATTTAACCCTGGCCGGGGCAGGTCGAATTCTATTTAGGCTGTCACGAATAATGCTTTCCCACTTTGAAACAGGGCGGCTATCTTCTGCACCAAAGACATTCCCAGCGTTTAATGGCACAATCTCCTGAAGACTATAGACACAAGAGGTTGTCACAATTCTAAAATGAGCTCTCTTGGACATGTAAAGCAGACAAAAACACCAAGTAACCATTTTCATAAGTGACATTTTAGTGCAAGGAAGTAAGAGAAAAACATCTTCATCAGGAGTGAGACTAGTAAGATTTTTGGAGAAAGTCCGGCTGATATGAAGAAAAAAAAAGATTAAAAATAAACAAATAAAGAGCTCATGTCATTGAGCTCAGTATATCTGTAATGCCAAAGCACGCACGTACATAAAGTTCAGAACACACATCAGGCAAAAACTTACCCAAGCACATAGATGTCGGCAGGCTCATTCATATCTATCCAATCATCAATATCTAGGTCATCGGGTGGAAGTTTCCCTCCAACATTCCATGTACCAACACATATTCTAGGACACAGAAGTGTTGGGATCAGGAATTTTAATAAATTCTTGACTGGTGACACTTTGTAGAGCTGTACTTTCTACATTGCTCATGACTACTGCTGCTGTTTTCTGATTTGAAATAACAAGTCACAGAGGAGGAGCATCATACCTGACTTCATTTCTATTAATATACTGTGCCCTGAAAGTTTCTGACTTCCGTCGTCTTATTCTTGGAAAAGCTTCTGAAGTCCCTACAAGTTGAATGCAAAATGACAGCCGAAGCTGGGATTACTATAGGCCGCAAATCTGACACTCTGTATCTTTGTAACCATTGTGTTTATGCTTAATTTCAAAAGCACAATAGCTAAAGTGTTTGCTTTTTATTTGACAGTTTATATTTATCAAACTACCTACTCATTTATATTTGACAACTAATGAATCTATTCGAATTAAAAGCCACAGCACCCCAATCCATAATCTATCAAAACTCAAAATTGAAGAAAATTACACAAAATACTGAAATGGGGTTCTTAAAATTATGATAATTGAACTGACCTTCAGTTTCAGATTCAGAATCCATGTCATCTTCATCATCATCAGAGTCAGCACTGAAATCAGAGTCTCTGGTTCTGATGTTGAGCCACTTGCGCATGACAACTCGAGGCCAAAACACCTGTAGGCAGCCCAAACAAGATCAGATTTCAGACCAAGTACTCTGAAAATTCTCTCTCAGCATTTCAAAATCGCCAACCCAAATAGAAAACACACACAAAAAAAAAAAAAAAAATTAATTTAAAAAACATAATGAGTATGAAGTGTATTTACCTCTTGCTGGTTATTGAGCTTTGAGCGCTGTGTTTTCATAGCTGGTGATATGAAGAAAAAATGGGAGAGCAGAGAAGAACATATAATGAAGTGAAATTTGAGGAGAAAATTGAAGAGTGATTTTGAAGTTGAAGAATAAAATTTGATGAATAAACAACAATAACTAACTGCTTTTTGGCGAATAAACAACAATAACTAACTGCATGTTGGCGCTAGGCAACAGGCTTGGGCGGTACACTTGTAATTCAGTAATTGTTTAGTTTTGACTCATGAGGGATAATAACATGTGGATCCCTGCTTTTTTTATGTTTTCTGAAATGAGGACATTTTTGTCCGTGTCGACCACATTGGCGGTTGATCGATAGTGGATTTAGCATTTCAGTCAATTATGCTATAAAGTTGGTCGAGTTGGCGGCAATTGAGATTGTTCGGATTTATCATTTTCCGTTAATTCGGTATGAAAATTGTCTCAAATTTTATATCAATTTTTGTATTATGATTATTTTTTTCATTGAAATTTTCGAGATTTGGAAAGAAAAATTAATATAAATTCTATCCTTATTTTTATTTGGGATTAAAAAAACCATCAAAATTCCCAATCAAAATTTTTAATCGAGATAAAAATTGATCCAAATGGTACTGAATCCCTGATCCTGAGTAAGATTCCAGATTTTTTTTCATCTCTATAAGTTGTTGGTTCTGAAATTTTTTGGTGTTGCTGGGTGTGCAAGAGGAGCTGATCCTCAACATAAATTACTGACTTTTAATCGAAACGATTGTGAAAATTAATGGGTTCTCTAAGGTCCGAAAGGGATGAATAATTATATTTTAGGAGGATGCAGTAAAATAAACGAAATTGAAAATTGCTGAGAAATAAATTTTTACTGGAATTGAATTCTAAGTACAGAGAAAGTTTACAGAATGTAAAATTGTACATGAATTGAAATAAATTGCAAGTGCAGGGAAATAGTTTGAATGGAAATTAACTACTATAAGGAATTAATGTAGAAGACATGTTGAATTTTTGGATTGTTGTTGTTGTGATGATTGTTGGTGAGGGTCCTTTTTTTTATCGATCTTCTTTACTTTTTATAATCATGCCCTCAACTGTTTCTTCCATGTTCCTACAACTTGCCATGTCCTGATAGCAATCTTCACGTCCTGCAAGCACTCATTCTTCCACTTGCTCCTCATGTCATGCAATCGCTTCCTCCACTTTCTCTCATGCAACTGTTATTCACGTTATGCACTTGTTTTTGGAGGAAACTGCTACATGATGGATGAAAATTGGTATACGTTCAGTTTTTTTTTTTTTGGAGGAATTATTTGTAGATAATTCTTATCCTTGGTTCCCTTGGACTCAGACCTGATTCTTCTGATAATTGGGTTGTACTTGAATATTTTGGGTGTAAACACTTGCAATAACATATTGTTGTATAAAAAATATATACAGATGCAACCAAAAATTAACATAGATACTGGCATTGTAGGATTTGATTTGATTTAATTTAATTTAATCCTTTAAGGCCTTTAATTTTGCTATTTAAGATTTGGCCCCTCAAATTTATTATTTATTTTTTTAAACCGGTTCAATTTTATCTCTAATTACGCGGTGTACTTGTAAAAAAAAAATGTCATTTTCAAATGCAAGATTTTGGCCAGAGAATTGATAGGAATGTGTCCAAAAAATGGAAATATGATGAGTTATTATGACGGTACGAGGTAGAAACTTGGTTGATCAAGATAAATTTTTGTAATTGGGTGCAAATAATTTTTAAATGAAGAGAAAAGCCTAACCATGAATGTGTTTGGGTTAGCATTTAGTAATTCTTTAATGAGCCATAATCTAAATTAATTGCTTCCATGTCATTGTAATTTAGAGTTAAATACTGATTAGTGACTTCAACCATAAAAAAAATCATATCTCATCTCCAACTCTTTTGGCTTATTGTATTAAATAATGTGATGATCGTGTTAAGTGAAATAGTGACGTGTTGTGGGGCCAAGATAAATAATTTTTTTTTTAAAAATGAAGATATTAGATTGATTGAAATAAATAGTAGAAAAAAATAAAATTTTCTGAGCATTTTGATTTAACATATGATCTTAAAATTTAACTGAATTCTGAAATTTAAATATAATTGGACCCTCAAATTATCTTATAAATCTTTTTGGGGAAAAAAAAAACAAGAAACTCGAAACTCGGCCTCAACACGATAAAAAAAATGAAACGGGAGAAAAATCACATGCAATGCAAGTGATTTTGGATACGTGAGCGTGACCCGCTATACATGGGGCGCCGATTTAATCGACGGCTGTGATGTTATCAATCATGATGGTTTTTTTAGTCAAATTCAATGAGATTT